>CAKNYM010046832.1:39035-77871 GCA_932195095.1 Andricus curvator | reverse complement strand
AGTATATATATATATATATATATATATATATATATATATATATACTAAACTTACAGTTTAATATCACATGATATTTAAAGTGTTATTCTTTGCTCTATAAATGATCAAAATCCCTATTTGTTTATCGCAGGCTCCACAGTCTTTTTCCTATTCCCCTCTTTTTCTCGTTTTTCCGCTTAAATGCGAACTTAGTTAATAGAAACCAATGAGAAAATCTTAATTATTTTTATTCGAATGTTCATTGTTTTCAGTAAAAAAATCTATACTAATGAAAAACTAAAAATGACTTTTCAATTTAAAATTATAAACGTTCAACAAAACAATTGAATTTTCCAAAAAAGAATTAAGTGTTTAGCCCTGGAATAGGAATTTCCAACAAATAAGGTTAATTTTCAACAAAATAGTTAAATTTGCAGTAAAAGTAAATAATTTTCAACAGAAAAATAACTAATTTTCATCCAAAATTATGTATCTTCAACCAAAAAAATGAACTTTTGAGAAAGTAGGTCAAATTTTAACTAAGGAGTATTATTTTCAACCTAAAAATATGAATTTTCAAAAAAAATGTAATAGTTGATATTTCAAAACAAAAAAAAAGATTTTCAACAAAATACTTTAAGCCTACACTAAAACAGATTCATTTTTAATCAAATAGTTGCATTTTGAACCAAAAAAAAAAGATTTTTTACGACGAAAAGACGAATTTTCAACAAAATAAGTAAATTTTCAACCAAGCTGAATTTTCCACTACATAAATTGTTGAATTCTAGAGCAAAAAATACGAATTTTCAAAACAGAAGATTAATTTTCTACCAAAAAGACGAATCAACCAAAGAGATTAATTCTCAACCAAAAGAGACGAATTTTCAACCAAAAAAATTAGAGCTTTTAAGAAAGTAATTCAAATTTCAACCAAGGATTTGAATTTTCAACTAGATTGATCTTTTTTAGTTCAATATTTCACTATTAGGTTGATAATTCATTTTTTTGTTGTTGAACTTTTTTTTTTTTTTTTGACAGAAAATTTAACTAATTCAGTTGGATATTCCATCATTTTATGTGGAAATTTATCTTTTTGGTAGAAAATTTATCTTCTTGGTCGAAAATTCATCATTTTAGTTAAAAATCCATCACTTTGGGAATTTAACTATTTTGTTGGAATGTAATTTTTTAACTGCAAATTTATAAAAAAAAAATTTTAATTTAAAAAATTTATGTATTTTGTTGAAAATTCGTCTTTTTTGATAGAGAATCAATTTTTTTTAACTAAAAATTCAACTATTTTGTTTAAAACTCAACTCATTGGTTAAAAATTCACTTTTTCATTGATAATTCAACTTTTTTGTAGAAAATTCACCATTTTTGCTTGAAAATTAAAAAATTTGGTATTTTTTTGAAAATTCGTTTTTGGTTTGTAAAATCCAACTGTTGTTTATTTTAAATTGAAACTTGTTTGCTGAAGTATGAACTATTACATGTTTCGTTGAAAATTCATCTTTTTAGGTTGAAAATTCAACTCCTTGGTTGAAAGTTGAACTACTATCTTAAAAAATAATTTTTTTTCTTCAAGATTCATAATTTCAGTTGGAAATTCGTATTTTTAAATTAAAAAGTAATTTCTTAAACTAAAAATTCAATTGTATTGTAGAAAATTCGTTGTTTTTTTCATTCAAAAATAATTCTCTTAAATGAAAATTTAACCATTACATTTTTGGTTAAAATTGATCTTTTTAGTATAGAAATGCAATTATGTAATTAAACAATTTTGAAATGAAACAAATATAAACTAAAAATTATTCAAATAAAATTTGGACATCACATTCATTGTTCAAACTATTTAGTTGAAAATGTATGGGATTTTTTGGAAAATTCGTCTTTTCAACAGAAAATTAATCTTTATGGTTGAAAATTCAACTATTGGGTTACAAATGCCATAAAACCTGATCCCTTTTATATTTCCCAGGTTATTTATATTATTTATTTTTTCATATTTATTCATGCATATTCTCTTTTTACTTATATTTAGTTATGAATATTTATATGCTAAATGACTCTAAAGGTGAATCTGAAAATTTTGTCCGTTTTGATGTATCTCTTTCTCTTTACAAGATACATCATATTTATCCTAATTAAAAATTTTTTAGGAAAATTGTTAGATATCTGAAATCGTCGAAACCCGTAGATTCTGAATTTCTATCTTTTGAATCTGTATTTGCAACATTGAAAAAAATTTATTTTTAATTTTTATTCTTTTTGGGTTAGCCTACCTGCGGTCCTAGCCGATGAGCTACCTGATAGGATGTGAATTAGCATATCTTCAGAAATAGTCAGACTCGTCAGGAAAGATCAGGATGTTTAAAAATCGTCCAAACTTCTGACCATTTCTGACGATTCCTGACTTTTTTTTGGTAGGGCTAAGTTATTTAATAATATTCTTGAAGAAGCTTTAATAGTACCAAGGATAGTTCCTTATGATCAAATTAAATTATGGTTTCCTGAAATGTGCCATCTCTATGCACTAATATACCCATAGATTTGGCGATGAACAGTATTTTAAGTTTTTTTTTTTAAACATTAAAAATTTTACAGGGTTACCTTTGAGTGGATTTAAGAAAGGAATACACTATTATTACGGTTTGGTATTGAAAGGATACTTACTCAGGTAGATAAATCAACTTTTTGCTGACTATTAAAATTAGCATGAAATAGTTATTGAAAAAATTTTTTTGACACAGCGTTGAAACTACCACATAAATCTTTTCACAAGCCCAATATTGATTTTATTAGAAATATTATGTTTTTAAATAATTATCCAGAAGAATTTCTTCAGAAACACTTTAACGACAAATTAAAAACACATTAAGATCCCTTGTAAAAAAACATTATTTATGTCTAAACATTTCCCAACTTACTAAAATGTAGTATATTGAGTTCCCTGATGGAAAAATTTTTACAAAAAAGTACAGAAAACTAAAACTATTTTCACAGAAATTTAAAAATAAATGCAATAAATTACAACCAAAATACAGGAAAGAATAATTTTTATTAAAAAAACAACGTGCGTTTCAAGTTTTGTTTTTCAAATATATAGCAATCGATTGGACAATATGTCATTTATAATTACGTCATTGCAATATTTGTAATATTTCTTATCCTAGGTAAAAAAAAACTTCTTGTCTGCAAATAAAAATTGAACAATTGAGAAAGAATTGATCACAGCCATTGAAATTAGAAGATTCGAACTCTTGCAAATAATTTTTTTTTATTTGAAGTCATAAAAACTGAACCGCAAATTCAAATACTCAAAGTGGAATACTATCATTTTAAGCAATTTTAAACTAGAAACTTTAATTTATACATTAAAAATTGTTTTGAAATCTTTTTGAATATTCTCTTAAAAATTTGTTTAAGAAAGAATCATTAATTAAAAAAAAAAATTATTGTTAGTTTTTCTAGGAATTTTGATACAAGTTATCTATTCATTCAAAAGCTTTCAAAAGCTTAAAAAGCTTATAAATTTTGTGTTGGACATCTTCAAAAATCTACATTGTGTTTTAAATGTTTTGAAATCTTTTCACGTTTTGAATTATTTTGGAATCTTTCCAAAACTTCAACATATATTTTAAACTTTCTCGATTATTTTCCAAATTAATAATTGTTCAATTGTTATTTATTATTCAAAAAAAATTTTCTATCTTTTCAAGTATTCTCTTAAAATTCATTTTTCAAAATAAAAAATCATTTTAAATGTTTCCAGCAAAGTTAAGAAAATTTTTTTACTTTTTAAAAACCTTTGAAGATCCTTAAAAAGCTTCAAAATTTTATTTCGAAACCTGCAGAAATCTAAATCTAAATTTAGTTTTTTATTTTTCGGAATCTTTTCCAGTTTCAAATTAGGTTTGCATCTTCTCAAAACATGTAAATATCTCTTGAACTAACTCAAATTTTTTCCAAATTGATAATTGTTCAATTGTCATTTATACATCAGAATTCAATAATTTCACTTACATATTAAAAATTTGTTAAGTAGAACAATTAAAATTGTAACGTAAAAAGTTTTAATTTAACACTCTGAAATATTAACGATTCAAGGCTTTTTATTTCAAATAATTCCGTTTAAAATTGTTTAGTTTTTGATGTTTGATTTATAATGAAAATTGAACAATATTTGATTTTAGAGGACTATTCAATTTTTCAATTCAAAATCCTCAATAGTTAAACAAATGTAAACGTCCGATCGAAACTTCATCAACTATTGTTAATTTAAAAATAATTTGAAAAATTAAACGCTCTTATTCAATTTCAAATCATCTTCAAATATTGTTTCAATCTGAAATATTCCATTTTTGACCCATATAATTTGAAATTTACAATTTACAATTTCAATTGTTCTATTTAACAAATTTTTAATATGTAAATGAATTGATTGAATTCTAATACATAAATAACAATTCAACAATTATCAATTTGGAAAAAATTTCAGTTTAAGACATATTTACCAGCTTTGAGCTTGGTTTTGAGAAGATCCAAACTTAATCTAAAACTGAAAAAGATTTCGAAAAATAAAGAACTAAATTTAGATTTTTGAAAATTTCGAAATAAAATTTTGCAGCTTTTTACTGATCTTTAAAGGTTATGAGAAAATAAAAAAAATTTCTTATCTTTGCTGGGAAAATTTAAAATGATTTTTTATTTTGAAGCAATTATTGATTTTGAAAATAATCGAGTAAATTTGAAATAACTTTAGAATTTTTAAAAAGATAGCGAAATAATTTAAAACGTGAAAAGATTTCAAAACATTTAAAACACAATGTAGATTTTTGAAGATGTCAAACACAAAATTTATAAGCTTTTTAAGCATCTTGAAAGGTTTTAAATAAATACAACATTTGTATCAAAATTCCTAGAAAAACGAACAATAATTTTTGTTTGAGAAATTAATTTTAAAAAAATATTTAATAAGATTTGCAAAATTTTCAAAGAAGAATCTGAATGATTTTGAGGTAATTTTTTTACTTTTGCAGGATTTCAAAAAATTGTATGAAAAATTCGAGTACCAAGATAATAAAATTATTATTAGATTCCTGAAAAAATTCATAATTATTTTCTTTAACAAATTTTGTAAGAGAATATTCAAAAATATTTTAAGAACAATTTTAATGTATTAATTAATGTTTCTAGATTAAAATTGCTTGAAATGATATACTTTTTCAAATTTATAAATTTCTTGGTTTAGTCTTCAATTTATAGCATTGGAAATTATTGCATGGACTTATATTTTTTTAATTGTATAATCTATAAAAGTTAAAATTTAAAATTTTGCAGTTTAGCGGCTTTCAATTAAAAAATGTTCAATTGAAAAGTGTTAAAAGCTTCTATTTTATACGCGTAAATTATTGAGCTTTTCGGTTAACATTTTTTAAGCTTTAATTTGAAAAGTTTAAGATTGAAAAGTATTTCATTTTAAGTGTTTTAATTTGCGGTTCAGTTTTTATATCTTCAAATGAAAAAACGTTTAGCATCAATTCTGTCTCAAATGTTCAATTTTTATTTGCAGCCAAAAAGTTGTTCTTTTCAGACCTTGGATGACAAATATTGCGAACATTGCAATGACATAATTTTAAATTTTACCAAAAGATAAATTAGATTACATTTTGCATCAGTTCAATTCTTTCCACACATGAAATTGAAACAAACAATTCCATTTACTTTTTGAATGTTAAAGTTATTAAAACTGATGATGGCGTTACTGTTACGGATTAGTAATGAAAGGATACCTACTCAGGTAGATAAATCAACTTTTTTGCTAACTATTAAAATTATCATAAAATATTTATTTCAAAAAGTCTTATTAGCACAGCCTTAAAACTACCACATAAATCTTTCACAAGTCCAATATTGATTTTATTACAAATATTCTGTTTTTTTTAAATTATCCAAAAGAATTTGTTCAGATACACAATAAGAACAAAATGAAAACACACTAAGATCCCTTATCAGAACTAAATTTACAGCAAGAAGTTTTCTAGCTTACTAATGTATTATATTAAGTTGTATGATTAAATTGTGATAAATATTATTTTGGCCAAACTGGTGCCTTACTTTCCACTAGGAGCGAAGAACATCATGATAGTTTTGGACACAATCCAAAGAACCATAAGGTTGTCAAAAAACATCAGGTCTGAAATGGTCATCAGTTTGACTGGAAACATGTTTTGGTTTCACACCACGAGCCCAATAAGCTTAAAAGACTTGTAGCAGAAATGTTCTTTGTTAAAAGAGAGGGTGATAAATGCTTAAATGTAATAACTGATCTTACTGATATCAGTCCATTATAGAACGTAATCTTAGATTCAATAATTTAAGATCAAATGTTTTTGACTCATACTCTTGTCATCAGATCATTAATAATGTATAGAATTCCTGAGAACAAAACAAGAGTTCAACGATCAAATTTGGACAAACACCACAAAATGCTCCTATTGCAATTCCTCAAAACAAAAGAATTTGTTTCTATGGCCAAAATAAAGAAGAGGAAAGAAAAATGAGAAGGCAACCAACCGTCTTTTTTATTTTTATTATTATCAAATAACAATATGAAAGCTTTTATAATATTTACCAACGTTTTGGTGCTCATATAGCACCCTTATCAAGGTAAGAAAAATTAGAGCAGGTGGGAACAGCGACGAAATAACGACGCTATCGCCTCGATGCTTGACACCTGAATGAGGATCAAAAGGCAAATCCGTTATAAACAAACAAGAAATAAGAGTAAGTCAAGATTCATGAAAACCTATTGCTAAATGTCATTAATCATACTAGAATAACTTTCGTTTAATTTATCCGAAAAAGTTTTCAAAATAATAGACAACTTATTTTGTTTTTTAATATAAAGCATTTCCATGAATTCTCTCATTACTTTCACTATGTAAAATTTCAACATTATCCCAGTCAATCCCTTGTGTATGTCTAGCAAGAACACTCTTATAACAACGTCCTAAACGAACACGTAAGTCATCTTACCGATCTTGCAAGTGATCTTGTAAACACCACCTTTTTCAAATTTATCTGAAGGATCTGTACAAAAAATTATTATTGAATCCATTTCAAATGGTATACGGAAAATAGTATGAATATTAAATTTTCTTAAACATAAATTCAATAGTTTTGGAAATTTGACCAAAAACCGGGAGAACAAAAGCATTAAAAGAAATATATTCTCTCAATTCCTTCTGATTATCTGTAGACAAAATGTTATTTTGTTTGTTTTTGATTTATTAAATTCTAATTGTGATATGTTTCTCAATCAACTTTTGTGGGTAATGACTAGGAAAAAGGATATTCCTAAGGATATGGAGGATTTACTTTCCAATCGTGATAACTTTGATTTATTGAATGAAAATCCGTTAAAACAGTTAGGAAGAGACACTTTCAAGTTTCTAGACAATTGGAGAAAGAAAGGACTTTTGGGAAAGATATAAGATGGACTGATATAAATACCAAAGACACAGTTCTTGCAAGATGTTATGGTTTGAGAAAGATTCATACAGATGGCTATCCTTTTGAGAATAGTTTCAACTATCAATAATCCCACGAAATTTTGTAAACAAAACTTTAATTTGATACTTAAAGACTCCATTACAACTTCAAAATACAATATTAACAATAGCTGGGAATTCCAGAAAACTGTTATCCAAAAAATTGTTCCTGATGACCATGTAATGGTTTCTTTGGATGTTTTTGCAATGTTTTCGAGTATACCCCTTGAAATTGTTAAACAGACAATTTTTAATAGATGGAACAATATAAAAATACGTACTCTATTAAGTCAAAAAGATTGTATTAAAAGTCATTTCTCCAATTTTAGCAGAAATAGTTAAGGAAGATTTGGAGGTCTTTGTTTTCAAGAAGCTGGATTTTGTTTTGCGCTTTCACTTTCGGTATGTTGATGACACCTTATTATGTGTTCCTCTAGCAAAGTTGCAGGCAGTTATTGATGCTTTTAACAGTTTTCATCCAAACCTTAAATTGACCCATGAAATAGAGAAAAATAATAAAATCAGTTTTTTGGACATAGAAGTAACTAAAGGTCAGCATGGTTATATTATTACCAATTGGTATAGGAAAAGCACATATTCTGGTAGAATTTGAAATTTCCGTTCGGCTCATCCTTTTCAAAACAAAATTGCAGTAATCAAGAACTTAGTTGACAGAGCTCTAGGTTTGTCCCGCATTTAATTTCACAAAAATAATTTGATTATTGTTAGGAATATCCTTTTTCTTAATCATTACCCACAAAAGTTAGTTGAGAAACATATCACAAGTATAATTCAACAAATTCTCATTTTTCTTTCCCCTTTTTTATTTTTGTGCAAAGAAACAAATTTTGTTTTGTTTTTAGGAATTGCAATGGGAGCATTTTGTGGTGTTTGTCCAAATTTTATTGTTGAATTCTGGTTTTATTTTCGGGAATTCTATACATTTACTTGATTATTGGACGTTAAATGGGATTTTGAATTTGATTTTGGTCTAATTTAAAATTCTTAAATTTCAATTTAGCTGACTTGGATTGTAGGTCATTTCTAACCACCCTTTTTTTGAAATGATGTTTTTTAATCGGATCCAAATTGCATATGGTCCTGAAGCCTTCAGAAAGGTTAAATTATGGTATGATATCAACCAAAAATTAAGAGGCAGTGTCCTTCAGAAAAGGTTTTCGATTGAATGTCGAAGAAATGATGTTTTACCTAAAAAAATATTTTTCTAGGATAACAAATTTCGAGATTTTGCTTTTCACAGTAATTTTTGCAATAGACAATTTGAACATAATTTGAAGAATTTCAAACTCTCAATGCTGAATTTACTGATCAAGGATGTTTCAAATCATGTTAATTTTTTAAAAATAAAATTTTCCATAATCAAAAGTGAATTAGAAGTATGTTTGCCACAAGATAAAATTATTGATCTTTTAAAACATCAGATTTTCCTTAATCGAAGATTTTTAAACAGTGATAAAAAACATGAGAAAAAACTTTCTATTTTGATTGATCAACAAACTAATATTCAAGAGCAAAATTTAAATTTACACAAGATTTTTGAAAAAGAAGATAAGGATCCTTGGTTTGTAAATTTTGCAAATATTCAAATTCCTGATTCAGTTACAGATATTCTCAGATTAGGTAAAGGTTTTAGTAACCATGTGATTAAAAGTATATTGAAACAAATGATGGAACTAGTCAAAGATGTTGAATCAAGTATACACAAAATTCCAATATTAGATCAACAGGATTTCCGAAACAAGGTTTTACACTTGTCGAAGAGCTTTGTTGATAAAAATTGTTTGCAAATTAGTAGTATTGATCGTAAAATTTCTGAAGGTTTCAAGATAACAAAAGGTTTCCTCAAAAACAACCCTGATATAATTCGCATGAATGCTAATAAAGGCAATATTACAGTTTGTATGAAGACATCAGATTATATTAGGGATATGGAGGATTTACTTTCCAATCGTGATAACTTTGAATTATTGAATGAAAATCCGTTGAAACAATTAAGAAGAGACACTTTCAAGATTCTAGACAATTGGCGAAAGAAAGGACTTTTGGGAAAGGATATAAGATGGACTGATATAAATACCGAAGACACAGTTCTTGCCAGATGTTATGGTTTGAGAAAGATTCATAAAGATGGCTTTCCTTTGAGATTGATTATTTCAACAATTAACACTCCCACGAAATTTTTAGAACAAATCTTCAATTTGATACTTAAAGACTCAATTACAACTTCCAAATACAATATTAAAAATAGCTGGGAATTCCAAAAAACTGTTATCCAAAAAACTATTCCTGATGACCATGTAATGTGTAATGATTTCTTTGGATGTTGTTGCAAAGTTTCCAAGTATACCCCTTGAATTGTTTAAACAGGCAATTTTAAATAGATGGGATAATATAAAAACACGTACTCGATTGCAAGTTTGCAAAAGTTTGGTACTCCCATAGATTCAGTCATTTCTCCGATTTTAGCAGAAATAGTTATGGAAAATTTGGAGGTCTTTGCTTTCAAGAAGCTAGATTTTGTTTTGCCCTTTTACTTTCGGTATGTTGATGAAACTTTATTATGTGTTCCTCTAGCAAAGTTACAGGCAATTTTTTGATGCTTTTAATAGTTTTCATTCAAAACTTCAGTTAATCCATGAAATAGAGAAAAATAATAAAATCAGTTTTTTGGATATAGAAGTAACTAAAGGTCAGCATGGTTATATTATTACCAATTGGTATAGGAAAAGTACATATTCCGATAGAATTTGAAATTTTCGTTCGGCTCATCCTTCTCAAAACAAAATTGCAGTAATCAAGAACTTAGTTGACAGAGCTCTAGGTTTGTCCGCATTTCATTTCACAAAAAGAATTTGAATATTGTTAGGAATATCCTTTTTCTTAATCATTACCCACTAAAGTTAATTAAGAAACATATCACAATTAGAATTCAACAAATCAAAAGCAAACAGAATAACATTTTTTTTACAGATAATCAGAAGGAATTGAGACATTATAGTTCTTTAAAGACTTTTGTTCTATTTTAATATTCATACTATTTTCCGTATACCATTTAAAATGGATTCAATAATAGCTTTTTGTAAAGATCCTCAAGGTAAATTTGAATAAGGTGGTGTTGTTTACAAAATCACTTGCAAGATCTGTAAGATGATTTACGTGGGACAAAGTGGCAGACTTCTTAATACTAGGATGGAGGAACAAAAAAGTGATGTTCGTTTAGGACGTTGTTATAAGAGTGTTCTTTCTAGACATACATAAGGGTTTGTTGATGTTGACCATGAGTTTGACTGGAATAATGTTGAAATTTTACATAGTGAAAGTAATGAGAGAAAGAGAGAATTCATGGAAATGCTTTATATTAAAAAACAAAATAAGTTGTGTATTAATTTGAAAACTGATTTGGATAAATTAAACGAACTTTACTCTAGTATGATTAATCACATTTAGCAACAGGTTTTCATGAGCCTTGACTTTCTGTTATTTCTTGTTTGTTTATAACGGATTTGCCTTTTGACCCACACTTGAATCTCAGGTATCAAGGAGTTAGCGTCGTTGTTTCGTCGCTGTTGCCACCTGCTCTAATTTTTTTTACCTTGATAAGGGTGCTGTATGAGCACCGAAACGTTGGTAAATATTATGAATGCTTCCATATTGTGATTTGATAATAATAAAAATAAAAAGTATGAGAGAAAACAAAGTTTTCATATTTTTATTTCGGTCTTACGATCAATTTAGAAAAAAAAAAAGAAAAAACAAATCGTGTCAAAATTCCTTTTTATTATGACGTTTCGGCCTCACCTGTGGGCCTTCATAAGAAACAAACATCTGTTATAAAAGTATAGATAATAAAAAATAAAAAAATATACATACAACAAATTAATTAATACCACCAATTTTTACCTCGGAGGCAATAATCGGAGTCAATCCTAAGGTACGTCGAAGCGAACGACAATATTTAAAATTTCGCATTAAGTCAATTCAGTATGAAATTGTAAAAAAAGGTATTGGGAAACTATGGAGATCAAAAGAAGTTTCTCAATATGTTCAAAAAAGTTCAAAATAAATGATTATAAGGCCTAAGAAAGTTCTGGTGATAGATAGACAAAATCAATTCCAAATGGAAAGTCTAAGAAAGTTGTAGTGATAGGTGGACAAAAACAAAACCAAATGAAAAGCGCACTAAATATAATGGGAATTCAATTAATTGATGATGCTATTATAATATTGATTTACGTTAAGAATTTCAGTTTTTAAATTAATAGATACTTTTATATATTTATTTATGAAAATTGATTCCAGAATTTTTCTTTTATAAGAGTTTTTTTCTTTAGCAAGAATTTTGATATTTTTAAAATCGAAATCAAAATAATGATCAAAATTCCAAGAATGTTGTGAGAGGCCCGTATTTAAGTCGCCAATTCTACAATCCCTTTTATGTTCGGATATTCTATTTTTTAACCGACGACCAGTTTCACCTATATGAATTTCATTGCATCCTGTACATTTTATTAGATAAACAACATCAGAGATATTATTAATTTTTTCAGAGTCTTTTATAGTAGTGAAACATTTTTTTTAATATGTGATCATTTCTAAAATATACATTAATAGCAAACTTTTTTAACGCGTTCTTTAATCTTTCTGATAAACCTTGTACATAAGGCAATGAAACCCGTAAATCATTTTGTCTATAATTTTCAAGCCATTCGTTCTTTTTTTTATTTTTAATTGAGCTATTGTAAATTTCATGTACTCTTTCTTTAATGACACTTTCAATTAACGGTAGTGGATAATTATTTTGTTGCAAAGTAATTTTTAATTGGTCTAAGTTTTCTTTTCTAAAATTTATGTCACTTAATTTAATACATCTGTCAATTAAACCTTTTATTAATCCAATTTTCTGACTAAATTGATGGTGAGAATGGTAATTCAAATATTGGCCTGACCATGACGGCTTTTTAAACCAATTAGTAATTAAATTTCCATTTTTAGTTTTTGTGATAGACAGATCTAAAAAATGTAGAGTATTATTGTTTTCTATTTTCAAAGTAAACTGTAGAGATTCTTCTATACTATTGAATGTGTTAATTAGTTCTGGGATTTTATCTGTAGGAACAATAGTGAAAATATCATCCACGTAACGCTTAAAGAAAAGTGGTTTGAAGCTTAATTTAGATGAGGCTCTATTTTCAACATCTTCTAAAAAAGGATTAAATGCAATAGGTGATAAAGGCGAACCCATCGGACAACCAGAAATTTGTTTATAAAATTGTTGATTGAATGAAAAGACAGTATTTTTAAAAATCGTTTTGACAGCTATTAAAATCTCTGAGTTTGATATTTTAGTTAAATTGTTATGTACTTGTAATTTTTCTTCTATAACGTCCAAAACTAAATCCAACGGAATGTTATCAAACATAGATATGATATCTAGTGAAACAAGTGAATGTGTGTTAGGAACATTAAAATAATTAATTTTTCCTTTAAAGCTCCAACTATCCCTTATGAATGAATCAGTTTTTCCAGATACTGGCTTTAAAAGATTAGATAAGAATTTTGCTAAATTGTATGTTGGAGAACCAATAGTAGAGACAATTAATCTCCATTTTAATTCTGGCTTGTGAACTTTGGGGTGGGCATATGCTTTTGCTGTCACACAACCATGTTTTTTTAATTGATAAGCTAAATTTTCATTTATGTATCTTTTTTTGTTTTATCTAGAAATAATATCATTACATTTTTCTTCTATGGACGGAACTAAACTAGTGTTAACTTTTTTATATAAAGTATTATTCTGTAAAAGATTTTCAATAGTTGATTTGTAGTCTTCTGAATTTGCAGCCACTAAGATATTACCTCTGCCTGCTTTTACAAAGATTGCAATGATATTATTAGTAGGGATGTTTTTAGAGTTATAAGAAATCCCAAATTTAGTACCCAATGCTAAGGTTTCAGCTGTTTCATCAGGAATTGTCACATTAGATAAATTTTTAAACCATTTGTTAACTCTTATGTCTCTGTACCTATTTTTTTCCTCTAAAAATCTATTATTCAGTAAATTAAATTTTTTAATATGTGCTTCCCTTTGTTGAAATTTTAACTTTTGTAGACTACATTCTTGTGATTGAAAAAAGTTAACAATCGAGTTTTCTGTAATTTTTCTGTCTAGTCTATATTTTAAATAATTGGAGTAATTACCTAATTCTTTAATGTTGTCGATTATATTGCTAATTTCACAATTAAGAATTTTCTTCTGATAAGTAAAATTGACATTTTGTACTTTAACAAAGGTGAAGTAAACAAAAGTAAACTACAGGTAAAGATTTTTGAATTTCAATTCTCTTCTTCGAGTTTTTGTTTTCTGATGAGGAGGACATTTGTCTCTCGAAAGGTTGAGAATTGACCATCTTAATATCATCGTTTTTAATATTGAAATCGAAATTGTGAGAGTATGAACAAGCATGTTTAGCTAGAGCTGCATCATTTTTTTCCGAAGATTTCTCACATTCTTTGAATCTAACTTTGAAGTGTCTATAAGTTTGTCCGATTAGTTAAGTTTTTAACATTTGAAAAAAGAATCTGAGCTCTAGACGAATCTGTCCAAAAAGCCTTCTTTGTCCCACTGTGCGCAGTTGAGGCGACTTCATCCGATTTTCTTTTGTTCAGAAACTCAATTCAGGTTCTTTTTATCTCAAAAATATAGCGCGTCCCATTTTTGGGTCAATACCTAACTCAAAATAAGTCCACCTTTTTTCTGTTTCTTAACCCCTGGCAATAAGAAACGCACTAATATAAAAAAGTAAAAATTGACGCTTGGAAAAACTCTCATAAAGTTGGAAATTTACAACACTGTCGACAGTACTAGTAAAAAAAGAAAAAAAAAAAAAGGTCAATCCCTCCTTGAATAGTGGTCGAGCGTGCTTTGAGTGCAGCATTCCAATTCGTCGATAACTCGTTTACGAGCGACATCTGCCGCGCTTATAGTAGCGTCAAACGAAGCGGAAAAGTTTCCGCGCACTTGCACCCGCCACCCCCTTTTTGTCGCCTAAGTTTATGCCCAATGCCCATCATCCATCGCCCTCTGTTTTAGGCTTATAAAATCTGAGACAAAAATATGCTCTAAACTGAATATGTGTTTTAAATTAAGATTGAAAAGAATTCCATTTTATCATGAATAATTTTTGCAAAATAAGCAGGGAAAAGATTCATAATCAAAAAATAAAATTCGAAAGCAACCTCACTTTTCGGCTCATCAGAGACAAAAATAACATGATGAAAAAAGAGGAAGAAAAAGGGGAAAAGTCAACCAAAAACCAACATCTCACTTTTTCCTTTCTCCGTTTTTTTTACACTACGAGGGGACCAACATCAGAGATTATTTATAGGAAACTACAAGGTATGATTCATATATTATTATGCTAATTTAAAAAAAATAATACCTGCAATTGAAAATTAAAGATAATACATACGTGTATTTATGGTATTAATATGCTATGGTATTCTGATCCAAATCTTATTCACACAGTATATGCCGAAAACAATTGAAACACTGTTGAAAATCACAAAGACATTCTCGAAAAATTATGGAAATTTTGTTTTAATTTATATTGAAAAAGAACAATTATTTTGATTGAAAATATCACTGACAAAAATGACGTGGTGAAGTATTCAAAGTACCGAGGCAAACTAACCTTCTTTCTTACCACGAAAACTCTCAAGTTAAAGCGGACCTCTCGAAGTAACCCAAAACATCATAAAACACACATGTTACAAAAAATTTTTAACAGATTTAAGAAAAACCCAAAATATACGAAATCGTTTCAAATATCAATATCAAAAATTCAGAAATGAATAAAATAATAAGATATCAAAAGTGATCCGAAAATAAAAGACGTATTATATTGTTACATAAGGACAATTATGCACATATTTTATATATGGCATCTTCCTCAGAAAACCTTTGCTTATAGGCAACGAGGGTATCACATATTATTTTTGATAAGTATCTGGTTGATTTCTAAGTAAGAAAAGTATGTACATCGCATTGGCAACCTTATTTTCCAATAAGTACCGGGAAGACATTTTTAAAAAAATGTTTGAAAACATATATCATGTATAAATGTAAACATTTTTCATTTTTTATAACCTGAAAATATGTAAATTATAAATAATAATGAAGGAGAAAAAGTCCATAGTATCCAGATCTAATGTTTGTATATCACTATCAAAAATTCAGAAATGAATACAAAAATAAGACATCAAAAGTGATCCGAAAATAAAAGACGTAAGTAAAAATTTTTAAATAAAAATTCAGCATAAGATTAATACAAAAGTACTTATTGGTACATAAGAACAATTATACACATATTTTATATATGGAATCTTCCTCAGAAAACCTTTGCTTATAGGCAACGAGGGTATCACATATTATTTTTGATAAGTATCTGGGTGATTTCTAAATTAGAAAAGTATGTACATCTCATTGGCAACTTTATTTTCCAATAAGTACCGGGAAGACATTTTTTTTTTGCTTTAAATTTTTCAAACATATATCATGTATAAATGTAAACATTTTTCATTTTCTAATAACCTGGAAATATGTAAATTATGAAGATTAAAGAAGGAAAAAGACCACAGTGCCCAGATCTAATGTTTGTGGGTGATTCAAAAACAATCTATTTTGAGTATTAAATTTTCCAATTAGGAAAAGAAAACAATCCAAAATATTTGAAAACATTTAAAAAAAATGTAAATCTTAAATTATTCATTCATGGCCAACGGCCATGCCACGCTGAAAAAACCAGTTCTCGTCAGATCACTGAAGTTAAGCAGCGTTGGGCGCGGTTAGTACTTGGATGGGTGACCATTCGAGAATACTGTGTGCTGTTGGCATATTATGGGTGTGGTGAGCCCAAACTAGTAGTTATTTATAACTACAAGAAAACTATGCACCTAGAAACACTACCCGCATCGGGTAGTGTCACGCCTACCCTGAAAGGGAAATGGCTTAATGGTATACATAAAAACCCTGCAGATTGGAAAGAATCATGAGTTTAGTGTCTCTATTTAAAAATTTTTAATTAGGATTGAAAAGCATTCCATTTTATCATGAATAATTTTTGCAAAATAAGCAGAGAGAAGATTCATAATCAAAACATAAAATTGGAAAGCAACCTTACTTTTCGGCTCATCAGAGACAAAAATAACATGATGGAAGAAGTGATTCATTCAGACTTACGGTATTTTATTAATATTTTTTTCTTTTTTTTCTTTTTTTTTTCTTTCGTTCTTTATTTTTTTTTACATGGGAACGTTAAACGTGCTTGAACTGTCACTGAAATATAGAATTCACAAAAACTTTCTCTTGAAGATTATCTTTTTAGTTATAAATTTTATTATTTGGTTGAAAATTCAACAATTTTCTTAAAAAGACATCATTTTTTTTTTTTCAAATTCAAGTGTTTGTAATGTACAGAATTCCTGAAAATGAAAACAAGAATTCAACGACCAAATTTGGTCAAATACCAAAAAATGCTCCTATTGTATTTTGAAAAAAAAGGAAAGATTTCCCTAAAAAAAAAATTTCCCCTTTTTCTTGGACAAAAAATAAAAAAGAGGAAAGAAAAATGAGAAGGCAACAGACCGAATCCCCCTCCTCTTTTTTTTCTTTCGCCCTTTCCTTTTCGCCTTCTCATTTTCCTTTCCTCTTTTTTATTTTTTGTCCAAGAAAAAGGGGAAAATTTTTTTTTTTAAGGAAAATTTTTCCTTTTTTTTCAAATTACAATAGGAGCATTTTTTTGTGATTGTCAAAATTTGTTCGTTGGATTCTTGTTTTTATTTTCAGGAATTCTATACATCAACTTGAGTATTGGACGTTAAATAGGATTTTGAATTTGATTTTAATCTAATTTAAAATTGTTAAATTGAATTCAACTGTTTTGTTAAAAATTCGTCTTTTTGGATTAAAAATTCAACTTTTGTTGTATATTATTAACCTTTTGTTTAAAATTCATATTTTGTTGCTGATAAGTCAACTCAAATCAATTTTGGATGAAAAATATTTTTTCTCAAAATTTGTCTTTTTAATTTAAAATTTCATCTTTTTTTAGTAGCAATATTGCATCTCTCTTGGACAAAAACTCAACTGTTTTGTTGAAAATTTAACTATTTCCTAGAAAATTCACTTTTTGTTTGAATTTTGTATTTTCCTGCAGAAAAGTCTATAGAAATCATTTTGGATGGAAATACAACTCTTTTTTTGAAAATTTGTCTTTTTGATTTACAAATTCACCTGTTTTAGTAGAATTTTCATTTTTCTTGGACAATGCAACTGTTTCGTTGAAATTTCAACAATTTTGTTGAAAAGTCACACTTTTTCGTTGAAAATTCTGCTGTTTTCTTGAAAATTGAACTATTTTGTCGTAAATTTAATTTTTGGTTAAATTTAATATTTTGGTGTTGAAAAGAGAACTGAAATATTTTCTCGATGAAAATTCAACTATTTTTTTGAAATTAAAAAAAAATTGGTTTAAAATTAAAAATGCATTTGTTTTAAGAGAAATTTAATCTTTCTTGGATAAAAATTCAACTATTTGGTAGAGAATTCAACTATGTCGTTAAAAATTTATCCCATTTGATTGAAAAAATTCGATTTTTTGGATGAAAAATTCAATTTTGTTCATAGAAACTTATTTTTTGTTAAAAAATTCATATTTTGATCTTGAAAAGTCTACTGGAATCTTTTCTGAATGAAAATTTAACTTTAAAAAAAAAATTATTTTTAAATAAAGATTCATCTGTTTTAAGAGAAATTTAATCTTTTTTGGATGAAAATGCAAGTATTGGGTAGAGAATTCAACAATTTTGTTAAAAAGTCATTCTTTTTGGGTAAAAAATCGTCTTTTTGGATTGAAAATTCAATCTTTTTCGTTGAAACTTATTACTTGGTTAAAAATTCATATTCTTAATAATAATAATATATATAATATAATAATAATAAATTTAATTAATCTTTTTAAATTGAAAAATCTACTTTTTTGGGAATTCGTCTTTTTGGGTTTAAAAAACTTTTTTTTGGTATCATGTTTTTTGATTGAAATATAAACTATAACACTTTTTGTTGGGAATTTATATTTTTAGGTTGAAAATTCAACTGTTATGTTAAAAATTTAATTATTTTGTTGAAAATTCAAGTATTTTGTTAAAAAGCCATAATTTGAAAATTTTCAATTTGTATCTGAAATACGGTTTTATGTCCATACTTTTAAGTCATGATTTACAAAATTCATAAACAAAAATGTATTATGTATATATAAATACGTAATGAATACATTAAAGTAAAATATTAATTATAAAGATAAATATTTTTAATTGAACATTTGTAAATTAGAATTATTTGAAAACTAGGAATTATTAATTCAATCAAAGTAGATGAATTAAGAATCAAAAATATAATAGTAGTCTATTAAAATAAAATAAATGAACTTTCAATCCAAAAATTGAATTAAAAGTAAAATTATAACTTTTCAATAATGAAAGACGACATTTCAAACAAAAACAAAAAATTTTTCATATAAAAGTATAAATATTTCACAAAACAGTTGATTGTTCACCAAAAAAATGAGTTTGAAAAAATAGTTTAATCTTAAACAAAATAATCAAATTATCATACAAATAACAGAAGTTGCAACCAAAAGAAAAGAATTCTGAACCAGGAATTATTCTTCGTAATTTATAATCATTATATATTGTACAAAATTAACTCTTGTGAGTCGAAAACCTTATTAATAGAGTCATCAGATATAACTCTAGAAAAACGATATTTGAAGTAGTTTAAAAACTGACTTAATTTTTAAATATTTTTTACAATGTTTTCAATTTCTAAACGTTGGCTCAAATTTTATTTTTAATTTATGTGGACCGTAAGCCATAAGAAATCTACAGTTTAACTAATATTTATTTTTAAATTTGTTATGCTTTGGAAACTACTGCGTGACTTTTTCAAAGGTAACCTGAACATAGTTATAATTAGTAATGCCAAAAATAGGAGAAATAATTTCATGAAATGATATAAATTGTACTTGAGTTTAAGAAATTCAATCAATCAAACCATATTTTCAAAGAAGAAAAGAGATTATTAAAAGGAATAATAAGATTGTGAAAACCATGCCAAAATGTAAATTCCAGTCAATTATAAGTCATGATGAACACATGAGCATTGTATGAAGCCTTATAAATTAAAGAAACTTCAATCACATAAAAAGTGCACATTAAAAATATGAAGAGACTTCACAATGATTAGAATGGACGAAACAGAAAATGACACTGATGATATCATACGTCGTTGATAAGTGTCTTTTTCAGTAGCTAATAATTTAATATTATTAAATTCGGAATGGAAATAATGATTAAAATTCCATGAATGTTGTGACAAGCCTATTTTGAAATTTTCAACTTCACAATCTCTTTTGTGTTTAGCAGTTCTATTTTTTAACCTTCTGCCAGTTTTATCTATACAAACTATATAATAAATAATAATAATAATAAACTATATATAAACTACTCTATACATCAAGTAATTGACACCAGACAAGTTTTCACTGCTGAATGCTATTACTGTCTTCCTTCTTCAATAAATAATTACCTATGGTATTAGTGTTTTTCAAATAAAGATTGATACTGAATTTTTTTAATGAACTTCTTAAACATGCAAAGAGACCTTGAATGAACAGTAAAGTAACTTTTCAATCTTTATTGTAAGCATCAGTCCATTTGTTTTTCTTACTAATGCTATTTTAAATCTCATGAATACTTTCAGTAATGTCGAGGCGCATGAATATACCCCAAATTCCATATTACCTAAGTTTCAGTTGACCGAAAATCAAGTTGCCGAACAATTATTTATTATAATTTCTATTTTGTCGAATTGTCAACTCACATAACCTCTATTTGTCATAACTACCAATTATCATAATTTCTATTGTACCGAATTCTCATGTGGCATAATTTTCGTATTTTCGAATTTTTATTCACCATAATCTTTATTTATCCTAATTTTAATTAAATCTAATTTCTGTTTTTCCGAATTTGTATTCGACATAAATGTACTTTTTCCGAACTTCCACATAACCTAATATTCATTTAGAAGAATTTCTATTTGTCATATTTTACATTTATCCGAATTATCATTTGTCATAAATTTCATTTTTCCTAATTTTCATTTATCCTAATGCCTAGGTATCCGAACTGGCATGCGCGATAATTTCCATGTCACAAAAATTTCATTTGTCCTAACAGACTTCCGTTCAGTTTCGAAGTAGTTGTTTCCCATCTAGAAATATTTAGTCTGGCCGGCAAGTCAGGTGAAGATGGCGCTGTGAAACACTTCCTACGGTACCAAATACATTAGGCGCGAAATTCAAATGAGGTCTTTGTTTAGAAATGCATAATCAAAATGCAGCTAGTGTGTTCGGTCGGTAACATGTTCCTAAACACTAATTTGCAGACATTCGCGAAAATTCGAAAGATTGATGCAGAACTGCCTAGATGAAGAATGCGAGAAGGTAAGTGCAAGCTGAGTTACAAAAACATAGTTTAATTTTTATTCGATCTTATCATGTACACAATATTATCCGATTTTATGTATCAGCAACAAGGGAGGAACTGGGTTGTAGGTGTTCTGTAAAGAAGTGACACTATTCTTTAATTACGTTTGTCAACAATTTATTGGAAACCAATTAAAGAAAGTAAATCAGTGATTAGCGAACTTGAGAAAAAAATATTTCAGGTTGAAATTCTTTATTCCACAATAGATACTTAGGGGTTTATGTTTTTGCTTTCTTTAGGTAAAAGTTGCAATTCTTATTTAATCCTAATGTTACAGGGCGCATTTTATTCATTGAGGGAGTCTGTAGAAATCTCACTGGTACGCTTTTATTAAACAAATTTTATTTAAGAAAAGTATTTTTTATAAAATGAACAATTTTATACGCCCTTAATAAAAATTTTTCAAAAAAAACGTACTGAAGAAAATTGTAGAGAATCTTGCAAGAAATAAAATTGTTAATTAGCTATTCGTTGATTGTAACTAATTTTGAAAGAAAATTTGTTTATTATTAGTTATTTAGGGTTTTTGTGTTTTTTTCTCCGTAGGTAAAAGTTGCAATTCTTACTTGAATCAAATTTTGTAGGACTTATTTCATTTCTTGCCAGATTTTCTACCAGTCTCTTCAGTGCGTTTTTATTTGCAACATTTTTATTGAGGGCTTATAAGATTGTTCATTTTATGAAAATACTTTTTCTAAATAAAATTTGTTTAATAAAAACGTACCAGTGAGATTTCTACAGACTCTCTCAATGAATAAAATGGGCCCTATAACAATAGGATTAAATAAGAATTGCAACTTTTACCTAAAGTGAAAGCAAAACCATAAAACCCTAAATAAATACTGTAAAATAAACAATTTCAACCTGGAATACTTTTTTTGAAAGTTCTCCGTCAGTACTGAACTTATCTCAAGTTCAAAAATGAGCAATGTACAAAATAACTTATAATACCGAGGAGAATTGTTAATTAGTTATTTGTTAATTGTAACTAATTTTGAAAGAAAATTTGTTCTTTATGAGTTATTTAGAGTTTTTGTGTTTCTTTCTCTGTAGGTAAAAGTTGCAATTCTTACTTAAATCCAATTTTGTAGAACTTATTTCATTTCTTGCAAGATTCTCTACTAGTCTCTTCAATACGTTTTTATTTGAAAAATTTTTATTGAGGGCTTATAAAATTGTTCATTTTATAAAAAATACTTTTCTTAAATTAAATTTGTTTAATAAAACCGTACCAGTGAGATTTCTATAGACTCCCTCAATGAATAAAATGCGCCCTGTAACATTAGGATTAAATAAAAATTGCAACTTTTACCTAAAGAAAGAAGAAACATAAACCCCTAAGTAACTATTGTGAAATAAAGAATTTCAACTTGAAATATTTTTTTCTCAAGTTCGCTGATCACTGATTCACCTTCTTTAATTGGTTTCCAATAAATTGTTGACAAATGTAATTAAAGAATAATGTCACTTATTTACAGAACACTTACAGCCCATTTCCTCCCTTGTTGCTGATACATAAAATCGGATAATATTGCGTGCATGATAAGATCAAATAAAAATTAAACTATGTTTTTGTAATTCAGTTTGCACTTACCTTCTCGCATTCTTCATCTAGGCAGTTCTGCATCAATCTTACGAATTTTCGCGAATGTCTGCGAATTAGTGTTTAGGAACATGTTACCGACCGAACACACTAGCTACATTTTGATTATGCATTTCTAAACAAAGATCTCATTTGAATTTCGCGCCTAATGTATTTGGTACCGTAGGAAGTGTTTCACAGCGCCATCTTCACCTGACTTACCGGCCAGACTAAATACATCTAGATGGGAAACAACTACTTCGAAACTGAACGGAAGTCTGTTAGGACAAATGAAATTTCTGTGACATGGAAATTATGGCGCATGCCAGTTCGGATACCTAGACATTAGGAGAAATGAAAATTAGGAAAAATGAAATGTATGATAAATGATAATTCGGATAAATGTAAAATATGACAAATAGAAATTCTTTTAAGTGAAGATTAGGTTATGTGGAAGTTCGGAAAAAGTACACTTATGTCGAATACAAATTCGGAAAAACAGAAATTAGATTTAATTGAAATTAGGATAAATAAAGATTATGGTGAATAAACATTCGAAAATACGAAAATTATGCCAAATGAGAATTCGGTACAAAAGAAATTATGATAATTGGTAGTTAGGACAAATAGAGGTTATGTGAGTTGACAATTCGACAAAATAAAAATTATAATGAATAATTGTTCGGCTACTTGATTTTCGGTTAAATGAAACTTAGGTAATATGGAAATTGGGGTATATTCATGCGCCTTTTCTGAATTGGATATCACTTGATTTGACACATGCATTGACTAAATCATTAATGAAACTAACTGTATGACAAAATAAATTACGCGAATTGTAATAAAAATATTTCGCAGACCAAGAGGGTGAACCAATTGGTAAATGAAGACCATTCGTAGTTTTTAGTATTTGTAAATCAAGATAGTAAATAACATTATAAATTTCACGTTCATGGGAGAATTTAATGTTTCTATGCTATTAAGCACATTTAATAAACATCAATTTTGTCAAAAGGAACAATTGTTAAAACATCAACATATCTTTCATAAAGAATAGGTGTAAATTCTAATAATTCGATAGTTTTTTTGAAAATATTGAAAAACTCAATCTGAAACTACCGGAGATAAAGCTGAACCTATAGGACAAACCGATACTTCTTTGTAGAATCTGTTATTAATAGAGAACACAGTACCACTGAAAACAGTTCTAGTGGCTTTGGAAAATTGATTTTCCTATATTTTTTAAGTTATAACTCAAAATAAGTTTTTCTCCGATGCAATTTTAAGCAAGATCTAGTGAAATGCTATCAAACATCGACACAACATCTGAGGAAACTATTGAATGGGTTTTATAGTTTATGTTTTTTAGAATATCTTCAAGTTTTCAACTATTTTTTATAAACAAACAAGTGGTTCTAGAAACTGTTTTTAAAATATTTGAGATATATATTTAAATCAATTGTAATTAGGAGAACGAACTGCAGGAACAATCAGGCTCCAAGTTGAATTTGGTTTGTGGACCTTTGGAAGATCACAAGCTTTTGCCATAACACTATTGTGAGTTTTTAAACGGTATGAACATTAATTATTAACTAATCTTTTGTTTTCACATCTAATAGCTATATTATTACAATTATTGTAAAACCAGTTCTCGTCAGATCACTGAAGTTAAGCAGCGTTGGGCGCGGTTAGTACTTGGATGGGTGACCATTCGAGAAAACCCAGTGCTGTTGGCACATCGTGGGTGTGGTGAGCCCACACTTGTAGTTATTTTACTACAAGCTATCAACCTAGAAACACTACCCGAATCGGGTAGTGTCACGCCTACCCTGAAAGGGAAATGGCTTAATGGTATACATACATACATTGTTAGTTGTTGGAACCATCCTAACTTCCATTTTTTCATACAGAAAATCATTATTGTTAAGAATGTTTTCAACTGTTTTATTGTAGTCATCTCTATTAGCTACGGCAAATTAGCTTGATCGGCTTTTACAAAAATTAAATCTTCATGTTCCTTTTGAAAATTTTCAACTCATTGACAGATTTTTCTAAATTTTTAATTGATTTGTATTATGATGATTTGAAACTACTTGAGTAACAGTTTTTCGAAAATTAAATTTCAAATCTTCTTCGATATTTTTTATAGGATTCTTAATATTTGCAACCAAACTAATAATAATTAAGCTTAATTCAGTTATACAAATTAGTTAATTGTCAATAAACAAATAGATCATTTTCATCCTTTTTTCGAGGAGAAAATACGTTCCCATCTATTATGTACAGAGTTAGCTGCTCAGAAATAATGAATCCAGAAAATGGTTAAACCTTAGAAATTTGGATTTCTTATTAATAATTTGAGTTAAAAATATACAATTTTCATCCTTTTTTCTAAAAAAAAAAGAATATTTTGTTCATCTTATATGTATTGAAATAGCTTACCAGACTTAATAGCGAGATTATTTTTAATCATTATTTGTTAATAGGCGACATTTTTTTCATAATTGAAAGAGATATAGTTTGTCATTAAAAGGTAAATTAAAATTACGAAATGATAGTTTGTCATTAAAAGGTAAATTAAAAATACGAAATGAAGGAAGATAAAATAAATGAGAATCATTACTCACGATCAAAATAAGCGACGCAAATGCATTTCAAGCTGATGAGATCTCAATAAAAATGAACTCACCTGAAACAGTAAAAAAAAAAAGTTAGTCATATTGTCATTTAGTCACGATTATTAAGTAAGTAACAGGCCCACGTGGAGAGCTTTACTGAATGAATGCGATTAGATTACAGAGTATGGATATTACTATGTGATTATCAGTAAGTTTGTTTGTTTTTGTGTGATCTATTACACATTATGACTCTGTGAAGCTCTTCGCCTGGGGTGATTGCTAGAGAGATTGATCAGCTACCTGGGTCAGAACAGTTTTGCGGAACGAACGTGTTATTTAAATAAGCAGCAGGGTAATTCTAGATTGATCTAAAAATCTATATATTCCCCCCTCCTTATACCTTTCTCTAATATAATTAATTAGACATATGTATAAGGAACATGAATAAATTCATAACAATTTCATGCAGCACATCCAATATTCACTACCAAAATCGGGTAGTGTCACGCCTACCCTGAAAGGGAAATGGCTTAATGGTATACAAGAGAATTTATCGGATTAAAAAGCGCTGGGGGTTTAAGAGTACTACAAATGAAAAATGAATGTTAGAAAATTTCATCTTTTTCATCATCTAGTCAGTATTTTTTGGCCCTAGTCGGGTGCTAGTTAGCCCGTCAGGACCAAAAAAAATGCTGTCTCATTCAAATATTTTTGGTAGATTTTAAAATGTGCTAGACTGTTTAAAAGTATCAAAAATGAAAAATTAAAAAAAAAATTAATTTCTTCCCTCATCATCTAATCAATCTTTTCGGGCCCTAGTGAGGTGCTGTGTAGTCTATTGGAACCAAAAAAATTCCAACTCTTGAATCCAGATATTTTTTTTCACATTTTCAAAACTATCCAGGGTGTTTAAAAGTATAAAAAATAAAAAATTATATAAAAAACAAATATTTTTTCTCGACTTTCAAATAATCTAGTCTAATAAATAATCTAGTCTTTCAAATATTTTTCTAATTTTAACCACCTAAAACAGATTTTCACATGCCCGACTAACTAGCACTAGATTAGCTTAACCAAACTAGCGTTTCATCATGCAAAAAAACTGCACTTCTATTTAGCGCCATAATAGATTGGCTGGACAGCGCCACGTTAGCGGTCAGGACGGTCTATCCTGGCCCCGAATAGTTCCCCGATAGTTTTATACATGGGCAGGATTTTTGACAAAATTCTTTCAAAAGTAAGGGAATTGATGTATAAAATTCCTGAAAATAAAAACAAGAATCCAACGATCAAATTTGGACAACCACCATAAAATGCTCCTATTGTAATTGAAAAAAAATTCTTGACAAAAAATTTTTTTTTTTTTTTTTGAAGAAAAATAAAAAAGAGGAAAGAAAAATGAGAAGGCAACCAACCAAATCCCCTTCCTTCTCTTTTTTATTTCTTTCTTCTTTTTTATTTTTATTATTATCAAATCACAACACACAAACATTCATAATGAATTCATAATAATATTAATTATTAATGTTTTTGTGTTGTGATATGATAATAATAAAAATAAAAAAGACGAAAGAAATAAAAAAAGAGAAGGAAGCGGATTTGGTTGGTTGCCTTCTCATTTTTCTTTCCACTTTTTTATCTTTGTCAAAAAAAAAAAAAAAAAATTTAAGAATTTTTTTTTTAAATTACAATGGGAGAATTTTATGGTGGTTGTCCAAATTTGTTCGTTGGATTCTTGTTTTTATTTTCAGGAATTCCATACATCAACTGGAGTATTGGATGTTAAATAGGATTTTTATCTAATTTAAAATTCCTAAATTTTAGTAAGGGAATTTCTATAAGAGAAATTTCAAATAACTTTCAAGGGTAATAAATTAAAAATTTTTAAATCTGGAGGGCGCCACATTAGCGTTCAGGACGGTCTATCCTGGCCCCGAATAGTTCCCCGATAGTTTTCTACATGGGCAGGAATTTTGAAAAAAATATTTCAAAAGTAAGGGAATTGATGTATAGAATTCCTGAAAATGAAAGCAAGAATCCAACAACCAAATTTGGACAACGACCATAAAATGCTCCCATTGTAATTAAAAAAAAAAATTTTGTTTTCTCTGGAAAAAAATAAAAAAGAGGAAAGAAAAATGAGAAGGCAACCAACCAAATCCCCTTCCTTCTCTTTTTTTATTTCTTTCGTCTCTTTTATTTTCATTATTATCAAATCACAACACAAAAACATTCATAATGAATTCCTAATAACATTAATTATGAATGTTTTTGTGTTGTGATTTGATAATAATAAAAATAAAAAAGACGAAAGAAATAAAAAAAGAGAAGGAAGGGGATTTGGTTGGTTGCCTTCTCATTTTTCTTTCCTCTTTATTATCTTTGTCAAAAGAAAAAAAAAATTTAAGAATTTTTTTTTTTTTTCAAATTACAATAGGAGCATTTTCTGGTAGTTGTCCAAATTTGGTCGTTGGATTATTGTTTTGATTTTCAGGAATTCTATACATTAACTGAAGTATTGGACGTTAAATATGATTTTGATTTTAATCTAATTTAAAATTCTTAAATTTTAGTAAGGGAATTTCTATGAGAGGAATTTCAAATAACTGTCAAGGATAATAAATTTGAAATTTTTAAATCGAAATGGTTTTATTCGGCTGTCAAATGCTGAAATGAAAAATGTAGGATAATCCGATTGTCAAACTGCGGCCTTTAGTTTGAAATAGACGTGATAAAACTCATATGTTCAATGTCCATAGTAAAACCAAAACCCTCGTCTCCGTTTTAGCGAAGCCGATACGTCGCAGAGGATGCAATTTAGATAGGGGAAATTATCTCGAGATCGGCTCGATAAAATTCAAATGGACCCACCGCCCTATTCCGGAAATCACTGAGTAAATTTGTCCAGGGATCGACGACAGAATCGTGACCACGAATTTCGGAACGAACAAAACGCTTTCAGTCTAATCCACTATGTAATCGACCCTAAACCTACGGAATCGTTTCTAATATCGAGCCATCACCATAACAATTCCAAACATCGCAAAATTCTCTATTTTCATAAATATCCCTTCAAAATCTTCCCCTGTAAATTAAATTTTTTTGTTTATTTCTTCAATTCGTAGAAGCATTGGATTATTGTTTATGTGATCTTATTAATTAGGAATTACCATGGTGGAAATATTTTTTACAAGAAAGTACAAGGTTTCTAAAAATGTAATTTTTTATTAATTTTTTTCTGAAAAAAGATCTTTTTTCGCTCCGCTGGGAATCGAACCATAGAACTTCCAAATGCCGGTTGCTTTCCCATTAGGCTACTAGAGATTTTGAGAGAAAAAACTTTTTTTCAGAAAATAAACGCATTATTTGGCTAGGTGGTACAAGTTAAATTTTTTCAAATAATCTGTATTATCATCAGAGAATAACAGAAATTTTTAACGTCTTTTCAGACTAGATGATTTTTGTTGTAAATTCGTCTTTTTTGCTGGAAAATAATTTTTCTTTTAATGTAACTTTTTGGTTGAAAATTAATCTGTTTTTGTTGAGAATTCAAGTATTTTTCAATTGTTATTTTTTTTTTCTGAAAAAAAGATCTTCTCCTTCCGCTTCGCTGGGAATCGAACCACATAACTATTTAAGAACTTATTAAGCTACTAGAGAGATCGAGAGAAGAAACTTTTTTCAGAAAATGCACGCATTATTTTGCTAGGTGGTACAATTTAAATGTTTCAAAGAATCTGTATTATCATCAGAGAATAACAGAAATTTTTAACGTCTCCTCAGATTAGATGAATTTTGTTGCAAATTCGTCTTTTTTTCTAGAAAATAATTTTCCCATAATGTAACTTTTTTGTTGAGAATGAATCTGTTTTTCTTGAAAATTCAAGTATTTTTTCATTATTTTTTTTTCTGAAAGGAAGAGCTTCTCCTTCCGCTTCGCTGGGAATCGAACCACAGAACTATTTAAGAACTTATTAAGCTACTAGAGAGATCGAGCTAAGAAACATTTTTCTGAAAATACACGCATTATTTTGCTAGGTGGTACAAGTTAAATGTTTGAAAGAATCTGTATTATCATCAGAGAATAACAGAAATTTTTAACGTCTTTTAAGACTAGATGAAATTTGTTGTAAATTCGTCTTTTTTGCTAGAAAATAATTTTTCTTTTAATGTAACTTTTTGGTTGAAAATTAATCTGTTTTTGTTGAGAATTCAAGTATTTTTCAATTATTATTTTTTTTTTCTGAAAAAAAGATCTTCTCCTTCCGCTTCGCTGGGAATCGAACCACATAACTATTTAAGAACTTATTAAGCTACTAGAGAGATCGAAAAAAGAAAATTTTTTCAGAAAATGCACGCATTATTTTGCTAGGTGGTACAATTTCAATGTTTCAAAGAATCTGTATTATCATCAGAGAATAACAGAAATTTTTAACGTCTTTTCAGACTAAATTAATTTTGTTGTAAATTCGTCTTTTTTTCTAAAAAATAATTTTTCTTTCAATGTAACTTTTTGGTTGAAAATTAATCTGTTTTTGTTGAGAATTCAAGTATTTTTTCATTCTTTTTTTTTCTGAAAGAAAGATCTTCCCCTTTCGCTTTGCTGGGAATCGAACCACAGAACTATTTAAGAACTTATTAAGCTACTAGAGAGATCGAAAAAAGAAAATTTTTTCAGAAAATGCACGCATTATTTTGCTAGGTGGTACAATTTAAATGTTTCAAACAATCTGTATTATCATCAGAGAATAACAGAAATTTTTAACGTCTCTTCAGACTAGATGAATTTTGTTGTAAATTCGTCTTTTTTTCTAGAAAATAATTTTTCTTTTAATGTAACTTTTTTGTTGAGAATGAACCTGTTTTTCTTGAGAATTCAAGTATTTTTTCATTATTTTTTTTTTCTGAAAGGAAGAGCTTCTCCTTCCGCTTCGCTGGGAATCGAAGCACAGCACTATTTAAGAACTTATTAAGCTACTAGAGAGATCGAGCGAAGAAACATTTTTCTGAAAATACACGCATTATTTTGCTAGGTGGTACAAGTTAAATGTTTGAAAGGATCTGTATTATCATCAGAGAATAACAGAAATGTTCAAAGTCTTTTCAGACTAGATGAATTTTGTTGGAAATTCGTCTTATATGCTAGAAAATAATTTTTCTTTTAATGTAACTTTTTTGTTGAAAATTAATCTGTTTTTGTTGAGAATTCAAGTATTTTTTCATTATTTTTTTTTTCTAAAAGAAAGATCTTCTCCTTTCGCTTTGCTGGGAATCGAACCACAGAAATATTTAAGAACTTACTAAGCTACTAGAGTGATCGAGAGAAGAAACTTTTTTCATAAAATATACGCATTATTTTGCTAGGTGGTACAAGTTAAATGTTTCAAAGAATCTGTATTATCATCAGAGAATAACAGAAATTTTTAACGTCTTTTCAGACTAGATGAATTTTGTTGTAAATTCGTCTTTTTTGCTAGAAAATAATTCTTCTTTGAATGTAACTTTTTGGTTGAAAACGAATCTATTTTTGTTGAGAATTCAAGTATTTTTTAATTATTATTTTTTTTCTGAAAAAAAGATCTCCTTTCGCTTCGCTGGAAATCGAACCACAGAACTATTTAAGAACTTATCAAGCTACTAGAGAAATCGAGAGAAGAAATTTTTTTCATAAAATATACGCATTATTTTGCTAGATGGTACAAGTTATATTTTTCAAAGAATCTGTATTATTATTATTATCATTCTCTCGATCTCTCTAGTAGCTTAATGGGAAAGCACCTGACCGGAAATCGGAAGTTCTCTGGTTCGATTCCCAACGGAGCGAAAAGAGAAAATCTTTTTTCAGAAAAAAATTAATCAAAATAATTTTTAATTCATATCTCCATCTAGATTCTTTGTAATTTTTTGTTAAAACATGTACTTTTTCGTAAAAAATGTACAAAATTTGACAAAAAAAATACAGTTAAATTCAAAGAGCTAATTTTTTTTGTGTATTTTCTGGCAGAAAAGTAAAAAAATTAACAGTAAAGAACAAGTTTCTACAATTAAAAAATTTGTATAACTTTTTATTAATATTTTTTTTAATTTCTTGTAAAATCTAAAAGGTATTACAGAAAACTTCAGAAGTGGTACTAAGTGGTACTTAAAATTATGTTGTATATACTGGTAGTTTATTGTAGAAATGTACAAATTTAAAAAAAATATATATATAAATTTTCAAAAAGAATATTTTTGAAATCCGCATCAACAATGATCAATTTGGAAGAAATTTGAGTTAGTTGAAGATATTTTTACAAGTTTTCAGAAGATCGAAACTTAATTTAAAACTGGACAAAATTTCGAAAGATAAAAAAATTAATTCAGATTTTTGAAGATTCCGAAATAAAATTGTAAGTTTTTAAAAAAACAAAAAAAATTTCTTAACTTTGCTGGGAAAATTTCAAATGATTTTTTATTTTGGAAAAATCAATTTTAAGAGAATATTTGATAAGATTTTTAAAAAAATTGAATAATAAATAACAATTATTAATTTGAAAATTAATCGAGTAAGTTTAAAATATATTTAAAAGTTTTAAAAAGATTTCAAAATAATTTAAAACGTGAAAAGACTTCAAAACATTTAAAACACAATGTTCAACAGAAAAATTTATAAGCTTTTTAAGCATTCTGAAATGTTTTAACTAAATAAACAATTTTTATCAAAATTCCTAGACAGACTAACAATAATTTTTTTTTTTTTTTGTTTGAAAAATTAATTTTTAAAGAATATTTAAAAAGATTTCCAAATTTTCAAAAAATAATCTGAATGATTTTAAAGTAATTTTTTTACATTTCCAGGATTTTCAAAAAATTCCAAGAAAAATTTGAGTTCCAAGATAATAAAATTTTTATTAGATTCCTGGAAAATTTTTAAATTACTTTTTTTCAAACATCTTTTCAAGAGAACATTTAAAAACGATATTTAAAAATCTTGAAAACGAATTTTCAACAAAAAATTTTTGAACGGAAAAAATCAATTTTCAACAAAAGAATAAAATTTTAAAGAAAATACAGAGTTGAATTTCCTTTCACTAAAAATAGTTGTATTTTCAATAAAATAGTTTCATTTTCAAGCTAAAAATTCGAATTTTTTAAAAGATAGTTGCATTTTCTACCGCAAAATTTAATTTTTCAACAAAACGGGAGTTCTCAACAAAGAATGTAATAGTTTAATTTTCAACTTACAAAAATGAATTTTCAACTAAATGTTCAAATTTTCAATAAAAGAAATAAAAGAAAATTAAAATTCAATTAAAAACAGTTGCATTTTTGATCAAATAGTTCAAATTTCAAGCCAATAAGACGAATTTTTTAAAAGACAATTGAATTTTCAACCGGAAAAGTTGAATTTTCAACAAAATAATTAAAATTTCAAGAAGATAGTTGAATTGCAACAAAATAGTTGATTTCTAAACCTTCGCAGATAAATTCAAAAAATATAATAGTTGATATTTCAACCAAAAAAAGAATAAATTTCTACTAAGAGACCAATTTTCAAACCAAAAAGATTTATTCTCTACCAAAAAGGAAGAATTTTTAATGAAATCTATGAATTTTCAACCAGAAAACATTAAATTTCAATTTGAAATATTAATTTTCAAGCAAAAATGGAAAAGTTCAATTTTCAGTAAAAAAAATTATTAAAAAAAAAAATTAACAAAATAGTCAACTTTTTGAACGAAGGATGAACTTTTAACTAAATCGAAGAATCTGCAACCAGAAAATGAAATTTTTAACCCGCAAATATTAATTTTCTGCCAAAAGAGAAATAAAAAAAAAATTGTTTAATTTTCCACCAAAGATGTTAATTTTCGACTGAAATAATTAATTTTGAACCAAAAAAAAATAATTTGTTAACAAATTACTTCATTTTTCAAGCTAGAAACTAAATTTTTCAAAGAAAAAGACGAATTTTTAATAAATAAATATTTTTGAGTCAGGAAAGGAAAAAAATTCATCGAAATTGTTGAAATTTTAACATAAAAGACGAATTTTCTGTAAGAGAATGAACTTTCAACCTAAAAATATTAAATTTAAACAAGAGTTAATTTTCAACGAAACAGTTACATTTTTAAGCCAAAAAAAGGAAACTTCAACCAAGAAAATTTTTTTTCTACCGTGAAAGACAAATTTTCTTCTAAAAAGACCAATTTTCTACAAAACAGGGAAAAGTTGGATTTACAGTTAAAAAAATTAACTTTCAATTAAAAAAAAAAATCAACAGAATAGTTAAATGTTCAGTCGAAGAGATAAACCTTCAGAAAAAAAAATTTCTAACAAATTGGTTCAACTTTTACCCAAGTAGTTGAATTTTCAATTAAAATAGATTAATTTTCAAAACAATCGATAACATATTTATATCTAAGTTAAAAAAATGAATTTTCAACAAAGTGATTCAACCTTTAACCCAGTAAATAATTTGATGTTAATTGTTTTTTGTTTACTGCTCTCAAATATTTTTTGAATATTAATTTTCATTTCTAAATTGTGAAAAAAAAATTTCTCAAGCTCCGCTGGGATCCGAACCCAGGTGGTTCAGATTGCCAGTCTGATGCTCTTACCCACTAAGCTACTTCTACTTTAACCAAGTAGTTGAATTTGTAACCAAAAAAGTGGAAATTCTAGATCAATTACTCTATGAATTTTTTTTTTTTTTTTTTTTTGACCAAGAATCGAACTTTTGAGAACGGCAAAAGAACCGAAGAAAATCAATTTTTTCAAAATAATTGCACAAGAAAATTAAAATAAGAGAAATATGTTTTCCAATCTATTATTATTTATTCGTGTTTTTTATACTACCAGGATCCAATTAAAATATTTTCACAAATTTATAAAATAAATTCCTCAACAATTTATTATCTATCGTTTCAGTAATATCGTTTTTAAGAAGATTTTCTTTTTTTTCAAGGAAACATTGAATACATTTATTTTAAATCAGTGTCTTCAGCAACAGTAAAGATTATTTTTATAAATAATAAAGTAAAATTCCTAAATAATTTAAATGCAATATGATATGTTATGGTAGTTCATTGAAATATTAAAACAAAAAAAAAAAACAAAAAAAAAAAAAATCTTTGGCAAACAAGTGTTTAGCTTGTAACAGAATGCTAATGATAATTACATACCTATCCAAAAGAATTTTAAATAGGTTTATTATTTATTATTCAGAATTTTAAAGAATTGAAAGAATTTTAAGCAGGTTCATTATTTATTATTTTCTATCATTTATTTATTCATTTATATTTTCCCATTCAGCAAAAATGATTACATCCCTATCCAAGAGAATTTTAAACAAGTTCATTATTTATTATTTAGAATTTTAAAGAATTTTAAAAGAATGAATACCTCCCAAGCAATTGTTGTGGTTTTGCCCTTTTTTTCATTGCCCACCTGAACTTGTACCACGCTCAACTTTTATCGTCTGGATAACGATCCGGTGACAATTAGTAATCGGATTAATTAATTTTGCGTAACGCCTGTGGCCTGTCACCAGGAAGCTCTGGTACACGAAGCCGGATCTATTGCATATTCAAAACCGACAAACCGCATATGTACCTATGAAGCTATGTACAACAAAGCTCTATCATGACTATAGTCTTGAGGTGATAAATTAATATTAACATTATAATTAATTATTCACCATTTTAAGGTTATCTATCTCTTTACTTGGGATCCTTTCACAAAAAGACTAAAGTTGTTTCAACTTTACTCCTTTGCCACCTGACCTCCAGTAGCTACTATCATCAATCTCAATTTAACTCGTACACAACTTGCACGTAAACTCAGTCGAACTACATTTTAAATGTAATTTTTTTTTTTGTAAGTAGAAGGTTTTTCATGAATATTTCATATCATCAAATACCCTGTCAGGGAGAACCACTTAAATTATTGATAATCTCCATAAAAACAATTGGAAGGTTCTTATTTTTTTAACAAGAGAAAATTTCAAAAATAATTTTTTACCTACTCTATTAACACTTCAAAATCTCTGAATTGTAAAAATTCATAGTAAAATAATTTATTAGTTTATTGCAAATTGAATAATTAGGAATAGGAGTTTGAACAATATTTTCAGAAGATTTTTTATGTTTGAAAAAATATGAAGAATACTTTAAGCTTTATTCAAGTTCTTCATTATTTATAGGAATTGCTACACACGCTTGATTATTAAACTTCATGTAAATAAAGTTGTCGAAAGAGTTTGAGTAGCACAGTAAAAAAAAATGTTCAAAATGATACCGAAATCAATATCATTTTGATATGCAACAAAAATGATACCGAAATCAAGATCATTTTGATCGGCCGGAATGAATGATCGACTTTTGAGATCATAATGATCTGACGCGGGATCATGTATCAAAGCAAACCAAGATGGCTGACGTTATTAGAGTACTTCAACTCATATGCGAGCTTTTTATGGTTTCTGATCGTGCAGTGTACTTGAAAAGTTAAAAAATTAACGAATTCTGATATTAGAAAATATCATCTGTTAAGCGTAGTTGTCACTAGCGTGTGGTTAGATACAATTTTAAGGTTATGTCGTTATGACATCGGCGCCAAAAATTGCCGGCCATTTTGTTTAGTCTGAAGAATGACCCAAAAAAGATGATCAAGATGATCCGAATGGACATCTCATTATGATCTCGAGAGTCAAATGATCGTTGGAGTAAAATGCTCTGCAACAAAATTGATCCTTTTTTTTACTGTGAGGAACAGCTTTAAAATTATCCAATTCATTGCATTTGAACAACAAATCAGCGCTACTGTACACCGTTTTATTCCCAACTCCGATAAATACACTATCGCATTCACCTTTTCGGATTATTACATAGTGCTCGCTTTCACAATGACATTATTGCGCTATGCAATTGCAGCGTGAAAATTTTACAAAAGTATAAATAAAACCGAATTATTTTAAGCCTTCATCGAAAACTTTTCGACTTCGCTCGCTTTGCAGTTTGCATACAGTAACTGAAATTTTAAATTTTCACGCTTAAATATGGCGTCGTTGCCTTGACCACAGAAAAAACTGGGGGTTCACTAATGTTGCAGCTCAAATAAAAGTTGGTATCCTTTCGAACTTGAGCTCCAATAGATACCTGCAGAGACCCAAAAGGGTTCGTTTAGATTGGTTTAGAGCGCACTTGAAAAGAACAACATAAAGGCTCATTCACAAACCAACGGCTTGCAAAGTCGGGTTGGTAATTTCGCGATTTACAGAATATGTCAGTAAAGCAAACACAAACGATATTATTATTTATTATGCGTACAATTATCGGAAAAAGCAAAGTGTTTACCCTTCTAAAAATAATTAATTGAAAACAATTCAGAATGATAGAAAGAAATTTGAATTGTTTCTAATCGTGTTCCTTAATCGTGTGTGCACGATTGGGAAAGATTCAGTGTTGCAAAGTTTCAATCGTTCCCAATAGGACCAATCGGTACTACGATTTTGAGGTTATGAAGTGGCAATTTGATGGCAGCACTTTCGTCTCGCGGGAATTATTCGAAAACGTTTATTTACTTTTTTTTCGAGGCAACACATTTTAAGCAATATTTTCATGAAAAAAAATTAAATAAATGTTTTGTAACAATTTCCGCGAGCTGTAACTATTATTCCAGTTGAATATTCCATAATTTTAGTTGAAAATTCATCTCTTTTTTTAAAATTTCTTTTTTTTGCCTATGAATTTATTTATTTAATTTTTGGTAGAAAAATTATCTTTTTTAGTTGGAAATTCGTCTTTTGGTAGAAATTCATCTTGTTGGTCCAAAACTCAATTATTCTAGTTAAAGATTCATCATTGCAGTAAAAAAATTCTTCTGTCTGGTTTAAAATTCAACTATTTCAGTTAAATATTTAGAATTTTATTTTAAAATTCATCACTTCGTTTGTTTGGTTCAACATTAATTTCTTTATCTTGAAATATAATTATTTAAGTTTTGGTTGACAATTTATCTTTTTTAGTAAAAATTAATTTTTTTGTCTGAAAATTCAACTATTTCAGTTGAATATTCATTGTTTTAATTGAAAACTCTTAGGTTTGGTTTAAAATTAATTTTTTTTATTAAAAACGTTACTATTCCATTTTTGGTTGAAAATAATTCTTGTTTTAGTTCAAAATTCAACTATTTGGTTGAAAATTTGTCTCCTTTAATCAAAAATTCGACTATTTTGTTAAAAATTCATGTATTTTGTTGAAAAATTGTATTTTTTGTACAAAATAATTCTTTTTATTTGAAAATTAATCTTCTGGTTTAAAAATTCATCTTTTTGGTCGAAAATTCAAGTGTTCCAGTTAAATATTCATAATTTTAGCTGAAAATTTATTTTTTATTTTGTTTAAAATTTAACTATTCAGTTGAAGATTCATAATTTTATTTGAAAATTCATCACTTTGGTTGAAAAGTTTAACTATTTCATTTTTTTTTTAAGAATTGATATTTTTAGTGGAAAATTCAATTATTTTTTGAAAATTCATTTATTTTGCAATGTTTTGTTCTGTTGTGTTGAAGGTTGTTCAGAGTGAACGTCATGAATTAAAATAAATGTTTGCGTTTTACGGCAAATATGAATATGTTACTTTTAGTTGACCGGGAAAATTGAAAAACTTGACCGGGAAAAACCGAGAAATAACCGGGAATTTGAAATTGTCCGCCGAATCGCCACCCTGAAAATGTATGTGCTTGGGGAAGGAAAACCAGTTGTTGTGATGATTCCTGCGTGTATTTAATACAATTTTGAACTATTGCACCTGTAAATATCACAATTTTTAATGTTTAAATTTAAAAATAGTTCAATCTGTAACAGTTTTTCAATAGTTCAATCTACAAGTCCATTTCTGTCAAATATCGTGTTTTTCGCTGTATATGTTTTTTTTTTTGAAATTATCAAATGTGTAAATTAATTTTTTATGATAAATCATCAGTTTAGAATCAAAGAAATTAATTTTCAGATCACAAAATAGACTTTTAGAGTAAAAGGTAAATTAATTCTTTGATTTTACTCTTTACAAATGATTTATTGATTTTAAATTCAAAAGAAGGAAGACTTTTCTTCACAAATGTCAATTCTGAATAATTCATAATATTTTTTGTATTTTAAAATTATCAAATAATAATAATAATAATAATATAATAATTATGTTGTAAAAAATTGATTTGCATTTTTTATCACTTCAAATAAGCGCGCGATCAACATGCAGGGAGGCTGCTGGTGCGACGCATGCGCATTAAGACTTTCAAAAAATTCATTTCTCTACAGTCAAATTGGTTATCTATTTTTATATTTTATGTTAAAATTATAAAACAAAGGAAATTTTGTTTTTGCAACGACCCTACAACACTTCTAATAATATATATTTGTACTTTTAAAAAGTGACATGTCGAAAAGTTTCTTGCATATGAATAAGCCTTTATGTTTACAAGCTTGT
>CAKNYM010046832.1:0-26708 GCA_932195095.1 Andricus curvator | reverse complement strand
TCACGTCCCCTAGTTCCACTCTCTTCACGTTCCCTAGCTACACTCTCTTCACGTGCCCTTGTTCCACTCTCTTCACGTCCCCTAGTTCCACTTTCCTCACGTCCCCCAGTTCCACTCTTTTCACGTCCCCAAGCCTCACGTCCCCTAATTCCAATCTCATCACGTCGCCTATTTTCACTCTCCTCACGTCCCCTAGTTCCACTCCCTCCATTTCCCCTAGTTCCACTCTCTTTACTCCCCTCATTTCCAAACCACTTCTCCTACTTCTTCTGCCCTTATTTCCCCTCACATCCCCTCATTCCCCTTTTTACATTTCCCTTAGCTTCCCCTACTTTCCCTGCCTCATTTTCCCTACTTCCGCACCTCACGATGATCATCTGAGGTCTTTAGGTTTGTCTTGACTGACGAAAAATTCTGAGTAGGCTATTCTATTGTTTTTAACCCGTAGAATCCGAAAATGAAGGTCCCAAAATCGTAGCTGCTCCCCTTTCCAAAATATCGTCGAAAAATGTTATTTTTATTATTTTTATTAAAAATGATGCATTAAAATGTGAAGATAAAGTTTACTATGTAATTTTGACACAAATAGTAATCATCATTATTACATAATAATATATTCAATGAATATTGTTTAGAAACTAGATGAATGTACGTGATTGCCAACAATCATGTATTATAAACTATTAGAAAAGGAGTAGTTTATAACGAAGCAAACACCACAAATAACTGGACTAGCTTAAAGAAGTTAATAATAGTTTTTACTGGGCCAGGGATAAAAGAATCATATGCAAATATCAAAATTCTCTTTGATGTGATAAAAATTAATGATATTTCATTTAAATTTACGTCAGATTTCAAAGTGTTATTAATTGTAAATGGTCAACAAACAGCGACAGTGAGATTTCCGTGTCCTTACTGTTTTATTAGTTTATCAGACTTGAGAGACAATAAAGAAGCAATTGATAATACTGATAGAGACAAAAATTATGAATTGAAAACATATGGAGATTTGAAAAAATATAATCAGAAGTATGTTTCTTTGGGTCGTAGAACTAAATTCTCAAAAGATTTTCACAGTACAATAAATGAGCTACAGTTTGTAGAGAAAGATAATATATGTGTACTAGAAAAATGCAGCATACCCGAGCTGCATATTCCACAAGGGTTTACCAATCACCTTTTTTGGGACGGTCTAGTAACGTTACTCACAAAAATGATCATTGTGAAATATTTAAGGAAATGCATGCAGAAAATTGCTGAAAGAACCCGATGCATTACTGGATCCTAATATTTATAAATATGTACGTCAGTTTGGTTTGATACCTTACGTAAGTGCATTTAAGGTGATGAACAAAATGTTGATTTCTGCTTTTCTACAAGAAAATTGACAATATTAATCACCTAGGCAATTTGCTTCAAGAACCAGCGAAGGCAGTAATGGCAACAGATATTCGATCACATTGAAACTACATGTTTTATTTGAGCATCTTAAAGATTGTTTAACTTATAAATAAAATTCTGCATTTTCAATCAACAAAAAATAAATTTTTAACCAAATAGTTAAATTTCAGCCGAAAAGGTTATATTTTTATCAAAAAAAAAAGATAAATTTTCAATAAAAAATAGAATGGTTTAATTTTAAGTTAGAGAAATATGTTTATAACCAATTGAAATAAAATTTCAATAAAATAGTTAAATCTTCATCGAAACAGATTAAATGTTTATAAAAAAAAAAATCGACGAAAAATTGAATAGCTAAATTTTTAGTTGAAAAAATTAATTTTCAATAAAAAATAAACCAAAATGATGAAATTTAAACCAAGAAAGAATAATTCTTAACAAAATATATGAATTTTCCACTAAAAACGATCAATTTTTCACAAAAATAGAATAGTTTGATTTTAAGTTATAGAAATAAGTTTTTTAAGCAAATAAAATTAATTTTTAACGAAATAGTTAATTTTTTAAACGAATAGAATAGTTAAATTTTCAGTTTAAAAAAACTTATTTTCAATTTAAGAAAACATATTTTCTACCAAAAAAGAATAATTTTCAACAAAATACATGAATTTTGAAACAAATATTTTAATTTTAAATGAAATTTTTAACCAAAAATGTTAATTTTCTACTAAAAAAGACAAATTTTCAACAAAATAGATGAATATTTGGTTAAAAAAGATCAATTTTCAACAAAAAATAGAATACTTTAATTTTTAGATAGAGAAATGAATTTTTAAACAAATAAAATATATTTACAGCGGAATATTAAATTTTCATTCAAACAAATGAATTTTCTACCAAAAAGATGAAAAGTCTTTTAAAAAAAATTTCGACAAACAATTAAGGTAAATTTTTAGTTTAAAAAATTGATTTTCAATAAAAACAATCATTTTCAACAAAGGAATAATTATTTTAGTTTTTAATGGAAGTTTCAGCTAATAGTTGAATTTTACACTGAAGAAGATTAATGTTCAAACAAACATGATATAGTTATATTTTTAGTACAAAATTAATTTAAAAAAAAAAAAATTTGGAACCAAAAAAATTAATTTTCTACCTTAAAAAAATAATTTTTAATAAAGTGTATGAATTTTCAACCAAGTAGTTGAATTTTCAGCTGAAGAAGATAAATGTTCAACGAAACATGGAATAGTTAAATTTTCAGTTGAAAAAATAATTTTAGAAAATGTTAACAAAATAGTTGAATTTTGAAAAAATGATTTTTCAACTAAAATGATGAATTATGACCCTAAAGCCTACTTTTTTGAAATTTAAACGCTCAATATATAAATAATTGTTAAACTCTTGTGCAATTCAAAGACTCAAAAAAATACGTAAATCTACAATAACATTCTCAATTATCTAAATTGAAAAATAAATCAACGAAATCAGAGATTTTCAAAATTATATAGTTTTAAGCAATTTTAAGTTAGAAACATTAAAAATGGAAAGATTAAATTTTTTTCAACTGAACAATTTTTGAATTAGAAGTAAAATTATTTTAATTTTAGGTTCTTACGAATTTATAATTGTTCAATTGTCATTCATAAATCAAAAATTGTTTTGAAATCTTTTTCAAATATTCACTTGAAATTATAATTTTTTTAAATAAAAAGTCATTCAAAACTTTTCCAGGAATCTTAAGAAAATTTTTGTATTATTTGAAACCTCTCAAAATCCCTAAACAGCTTCAAAACTTTATTTCAAAATGTTGAAGAAACTACATTTTGTTTTAAAATTTCTGGAACGTTTTAAAATTCTTCAAATTTTTAAATCCTTGAAAATTAAAAAAATCACTTGAAATGTTGCAAATTATTTTTTGATAATCTTGGATGTCTTTTAAAATCTTTTTTTAATATTCTGTTAAATTTAATTTTTCGTTATGAAAAGTCATTTTAAGTTTTCTCAGGAATCTTAAGAAATTTTTTTTACTATCGTAAAAATTTTCCAATTCAGGAATATTATTCCATAATCGAAAATTTTATTATTCGGGAATTTGACAGTCATCAATTTTATTTTGTAGAAGTTTTCAGTCGTCCAAAAATTTTGATCCAAAAATATATTTTTTCAATAAATGTTATTTTTAATTCAAACAATAATTTTAGAAACTTGGATCAGGAAAAATATTTTTTTTTTTTAATAAAAATATTTGAAGATTGTATTTTCAATAAATAAATAATATTGATTGAAAAACAATTTTTTTCCATTCTTTCGGGAGTTTTATAATTCGGGAATTTTCCATTTCGGGAAGTTTATTACATATTCGAAAATTTTATTATTCGGGAATTTGACAGAGTCATGAATTTTATTTTTTAGGATTTTTCAGTCGTCCAAAAATTTTCATCCAAAAATATATTTTTTCAATAATTGTTAATTAAGATTCAAGCAGTGATTTTAGAAACTTTAAATATTACAATTTTTGTTTGATAAAAACATTTGATTATTGAATTTTTAATAAATAAATAATGTTCATGAAAAAAATTTGTTATTTGTCTAAATTCGGGAATTTTATAATTGGGGAATTTTCTAGTTTGGATATTCTGGAATTCGGCAATTTCATGTAGGGAATTTCATCATTCGGGAATTTTTCATTTCGGTAATATTATAAACTGTCCGGGAATTTTATTATTATGGAATTTTCCTATTCGGGAATTTTCTAATTTAGGAATTTTACAGTCTCGAGAATTTTTCAGTCATCCCGATTTTTCACCATAAGTGTATTTGAATATTATTTTTCATTTCGAGAAATCTATTTAATTAAATAATAAAATCATTACACTTTTTTATGGATTTTATAATTTAATTAAATAGTTTTTAAAAAATAAAGAATAATGTCCAAATACACTTATGGTGAAAACCCATTTTTTTCTGAGTTTTGAAAAAAAAAAAGTTTTGTCCCAATACAATTGGTATTATTGTTTATCCCTCAGCTTGCAGACATCTTTTATTTCCCAACCTGAGATACCTGATAGAATATACTTAAATTTCCATCAATATTATCTTAATATAAAATGTTATGTACAGTACAAAATTAAGATTTTCAATTTGCATTCAATATTTTTGATGAATATTTATTAAATAACTTTTTAAAATAAAATTTTACGATTCAGAATGCCCTCATACGTAGCAAAAGTTCTGAGTTCAAAAAATTCTTCTTCTGAATTTTCGAAAAATGAAGAAGAAACATTTTTTCCTGATTTTTCTATTTGAAAATTAACTTGTTAAATAATAAAAATTTGAAGCATGAAATAAAGTCGAAGTTGTTCAGAAATCATCTTTTAGCTTCAAAATTGTACTCCGTAAAAAGGCTTTTATATTAAACTGCAATACTGACGGATCTCGAAACTTTTAAAACGGAAATTCCTATCTCATAACTTATGAATTATGGTTAAGACACAGAAAAAACTGGGATTTCCATTAGAACCAATTTTCGGTTCCAAAGGAGCTGCAACAAAAAGGAACCTCTCTTGTTGAAAAGGAACCCAAAATGATAAATGGTTTCTAAATGAACCCAAAGTGTGGATTATGGTTCTAATAGAGCCTGTTTGTCACTCCTGCCTTGAGTCACTTCAAAGATTATACACGTTAATGATGCACATTTTGCTTTATAATTCGAATTAAATAATATTGCACTAGGAAAAATGTAATGAAGAAACTAAAATCATAGACGTCAGTCATTCTTGATTGGAAGATATCGCACATGAAATGTGACAGTTTTTAAGGTTATGTTGAAAATCAGAAGTTTTCCAGTGCGCATGCACAAGAAGCGCGGGACTATTTAAAATGATATAATATACACTTGCAATATTAGGTTAATATTACATTTTTTCAAGAAGCTAGGTATTTCTATAATTCAATTTAATTTGTTTTAAAGAAGAATAAAAAACGTTTGTTAATATTTATCTGTATGACTATTCATAGTATTTATTGATTTCGAATAGGCCCGCGCTTCTCGGCACATGCGCAGTTGAAAACATCGTGTAGGGTCTTAACACCCCCACTACTCCACTCAGCGAAGCAGAACCAGCGAGCGATTTTCCGATCTATATACGCGACCCGTGGTCGAGTAGGCGACGCGAGAGTTTCCGCTCTTAAACAAGTCACTTCCGTGTAGTCAGTCGCCATCACCGTCGAACGACACGTTCCTCGCGGTACGCGCAAGGTACCGCGCTTATAATTAATAAAGTTATTATTGTTTGTAACCATGGATCTTGACTAACGTCTCTCACCCCCCATTAATCAGCGGACGTAGGCCGCTTATCATATTACTGCTACCCAGCACCTTATTCCTACAATCGGCACCCGCCGATGGCCATCTATCGGATATAAACGAACTAAAAAGGAACCCTTCAGAAGAGTTCCTTAAGATAAGTTCTAAATGATCCCAAGTTTCACTTGAGCCGCAACATTACTGAACCCTCAGTTTTTTATGTGGATCATAGTACATATGGCGACTTTTTCGAATGTTGTCGAGTGCTTTATTGACAGTCATGAAAAATATATAAGCATTCGTCCGCGATAAGTGCAATTATTTTTTAAATGAAATGGTAATAAGTGAAATGTTTTTAAAAATCTGGTGTCCTGATTTCCCGATCAATTTCATCCATACTTCACTGTTCTTTGCACTGCTGTCAACTACATAGCAGAAGACGCTTTTTCGCTGACAAATTATTCCGAGACAATTTAAAAACACGGAATTATCTCAGTTTCGTGTAAAGTTTATTCGACAAGGTTAATTTTTGTTGCAGCGAATCTTTCAACGGAAATCGATGTAAAGTTTATCTTCTGTTTTTTCTGTGCTCTTGCCCACAAAGACTGAAAGATGCTGTTATAGAATTCTCCTCGTTTCATTCATAAAACAATCAATTATACAATTGTAATAAAAATGTTTACTATTTATGACAGAATTACATAGTGTACTTTATTTTCCCATTTCAATGCATCATTTTTAATTAAAAAATCACGTTTTTCGACTATATCTTGGAAAGGGGAGCAGCTACGATTTTGGGACCTTCATTTTCGGATTCTACAGGTCAAAAACAATAGAATAGCCTACTCAGAATTTTTCGTCAGTCAAGGCAAACTTAAAGACCTCAGACGATCACCGTGACCTCCTATGAGTTATGAGCTTTGAGTTGAGAGTTGTGGGTTGTGAGTTCTTGTAAAAAAGTGTTACCTTGGATTCATGATCAAAACCATTTTAAAAATGTGCGAGAAATTGATTTGATGAATTGAAAGTGCGAAATATAGAAGGAGGCATTCGCATTTATCTACTTTGGTTCTGCGTCGAACAGGTTGGGAACTGATAGGAACGTGTATGCGAACGGCGGAGATTTACAGGCAGGAAAACACGAGATCCAGCATAAATCAGTGGCTTCGAATCAGGCAGTTCTTTTTCGTCTCTTTCCGTTCGGCATGACTCTAATTGTTCGTAACATTCAAATTTAGGAGAAGAGATTTCTTTTAAAAAGAAGAAAACCTGAAAGGCTAATCGTCCTTTCGGACGTAGACTGAACTTTTCCTACTCACTCTCCTTTTTTTTCCTTTTTCTTTTTTCCAGGCCAGAGTTCGAACAGCTTTTCAGCCGATCGAACCTAGCTACTGCTCTTTTCTACTTTTCTCGATTTGTTGTGATTTCTCGCACGTACTATACGTCACGAATATCCTACCGGCGACACGATTCAATTGCATATTGACAATACCCCTTTTTTCCAAAAGAAGATTTTTTAAATTTTAGAATTAGTTTTTAAGAAAAAAAACCGTCCGAAAAATAATAGTTAAAATTTATATAAAATCGAGTTCAATTAAAAGCAGGCAGGCTCAACACTTAAGTTAAAGCATCTCTCAGCGACATGTGACGTGGAACGAATAAACCAGCCAACTAAAGGTCAAAAATAAACGATGGCAATAAATAATAATCACATTATGAGTTATTTTCATGTTTTATTACGACTTATAAAACAAAATTGGAAAATGCCTGGAAAAACTATCAGAAAGAGTCTAAGGCTGGTTTCTTCGTTCCACGACACATATAAAAAAAATTCCATGAAGTTACGAATATTTTAATTTTGACATCTATTGAAAAAAATCTTTTAAATTTCATTGTTTTTTATATCTGATTAGTGATGCGTTCGAGACAATTTTAATTATGACGCCTCTTAAAAAAAAACAATTCTTTCTTTAAATTTTTATATTTTCTGATTCAATTCAGACATTACATTTTTCTTTCCAGATTCTGGCGAGTTATACCGTCCTCTTTCGGAATCGGTCGATTTGATTTCATGAAGAAACAAAATTTCTTCTCGCTACAAAAATGGTTTAGTGCGCATAAAGCTCACAAGATGTATTTTTTTAAACAGAATCCGAAAAGAAAATTGAAATATCTGAATCATATATAGTGATGCATTCGAGACGATTTCGAGAAAATTCGAGATTTTCTTGAAACATGCTCAGGTGAACTCAAGACTTCATGGAGATCGAGAATCTCAAATAAAAAGTTTCGAGATTCTCGACTCGAGATCTCGAAATTTTTTATTTGAGATTCTTGATCTCCGTCAAGTTTTGAGTTCACCTGAAAACTTTTCAAGAAAATCTCGAATTTTCTCGAAATCGTCTCGAATGCATATCTGATTCAGATATTTCAATTTTCTTTTCGGATTCTGTTTAAAGAAATACATCTTGTGAGTTTTATGCGCACTAAACCATTTTTGTAGCGAGAAGAAATTTTTTTTCTTCATAAAATCGAATCGAACGTTTTCGAAAGAGGAGGGTATAACTCACAAGAATCTGGAAAGAGAAATGTAATGTCTGAATTGAATCAGAAAATATAAAAATTAAAAAAAAATGTTTTTTTTTAAGAAGCGTCATAATTAAAATACTTGTTACTTCAAAGAAATTTTTTTTTCCTGAATAAAATAAGATGATGGTGATAAGAAACCCTGAAAAAAGTAAAAACCACCCCTCGTGATAAAAAAATTGATCTAAAATCATAAAACTGCCAAAGAAAACTTAGTTTGTAAATTTTTCCAATTTTTCTCAATTTTAAATAAAATTTAAAATTTTTGCATTTCATAGGACCTATTATCTGAAGTAATAAAAAAAAAGCAAGGACAATATTTGTAATAATTTTTGTTCAAAAATGCCAGATTTCGATGTAAAACAACAACGTAACCAAAAATTGCTTAAAAACTAATCTAATGATTTTTGTTTAAGAATAACAATTTCTTGTGAAACCTACGAAAACAAACTAAATTTGTTAAAAAATTGTAAATATTCATTAAAAATTTTTTTTTTAATGAATGCAAACCTAATTCTTTGTTATGTTAATAGATCACTTTTTTTCTGAAAAATCGGCATATTTAAACCTAATTTACTTTTCAATAAACAAAATTAATTTTCATAACAAAAAAACTAATTTAATAAATTTTAATTTAATTTAATTTTAATAAAAAAAAAAAGGAAATTGAAATTCAAACTAAAAAAATAGATTTCATAAAAATGTATTTTTAACAAAAAAGCAGTTAAACTTTCAAACAAGTAGTTTAATTTTTCTAAATTAATTTTCCACCAAGAAAATTAATTTTCTACCATAAAATATCAATTTTCGAGAAATTACATACATTTTCAACCAAAAAGTTGAATTTTCAACTAAAAAAGATTGATTTTCAACCAAAGAAATGCATTTCCAATTTAATGATGAAACAGTAACCAAAATGATGAATTTTTATCAAAGCAGTTCAACTTTCCCTAGTTGAATTTAAAAAAAATTATTTTTCGGCAAAAAAATTAATTTTCCACCAAAATTAATTTTTTTGAAATAAAATTGTTAACCAAAGAGAAGAATTTTCAACGAAAAAAGATTAATTTTTAACCAAGAAGATTAATTTGCAAACCAAAGAAATTGAAATTTTAAAATAAAAAAAAAATACAAAATTAAGCAAAATAATTAAATATTCAACCAAACAGATCAATTTTCAACTGAAATAAAAAAAAAAATAACAAAAAAAGAAATGGATTTTCGAACAAAGCAGTTCAATTTTCAGCCGAATAGTTTAATTTAAACAAAAATGAATTTTCCGCCAAGGAGATTAATTTTCTACTAAAAAAGATTAGTTTTCAACAAAAATTAATTTTTTTAAATTAAATTTTAAAGTAATCAGATGAATTTTTTAGTAAAATCATGAATCATCAATAAAAAAATGAATACGTAACAAATTAATTTAACCAAGTGGTGAAATTTAAAAAAAAAGATGAATCCTCAACAAAAAATGCAATACTTGATATTTCAACTAAAAAAGATGTCAATTTTAAATCAAAAAAGTTCATATTTCAACAAAAAATATTTTTATTTAAAACAAAAAACAGTTGAATTCAACCAAAAGGATTAATTTCCAGCGAAAAAATTTATTTGTAACCAAACAGATGAATTTTCAACTAAAATAATAAATCATTACCCAAACAAATTAATTTTGAGCAAAGTACTTCATAGAACCAAAAAGTTGAATTTTTCATAATAAAATATGAATTCTCAAAAAAAAATTTGAATCAAAAACAGTCAAATTCAGCCAAAAAGATTAATTTTTGACTAAGGAGATTTATTTTCTACAAAGTCATTTTGAATTACGTGATCAGTAACTTTCACTGATTAAATCAGCAATTTTGATTGATCTAATTTATAACATTCAATGTTCTAGTCAGTCATTTATAAAAATCATTTCCTAAAATGCAGGAATTTAATTAGGAATTTAAATTTTTAACTAACTTTACTATTTTATTATAGCCACTTCCACTGAATGAAAATCAGTAATTTCCATTGACTGAAAATCAGTCCCTGGATTGACTGATTGATTCAGTCAAAGCCTGCTCGATGTGAAAATTCTAAAACCGTTCATCATTTTTTTTTTTTCATCAATAATTACAAAAATATTAATAATGGGGAGAGTTCTAAAGCAAGGTTACTGTTACCGACATATTACCGACATCGAGACCATTCCACAGCTCAAGTGGTTCGTGTCCGTACTCAGTTTCTAGAATATTCTTGAAGGTTACCGATTATGTTGAATAATATTGCGCAATAATTTTAAGACGTCATCAGTAACCTTAAAAAATATTCTCGTAGCTTAGCACGGACACAAACCACTTGAGCCGTGGAATTTTCTCGATGTCGATAAATTTTTGTGAAAAGAATTCTTCAAGGCAGTCTTTAAGGGTTCGAATCCTCCGAGTTTTAAATTTATAAATTATATCAATTAAATCACGCAAATAAAATTTTTCTTTTGATATTCAGTTCTGCAATTTTCAGAAACTGTTGGTGAAAAAATCGAACTGTTCGTGAAAATCTCTTAAAATGCCTTGGAATCTTTGGAAATCTTCAAAATCCATTAAAATAAGTAAAAATCTTTTCAAATTCCTTTAAAAAATTAAAATTTATTAAAATATTTAAATTAAATTGAACCTTATCATTAAAGTTCTATAAAAAAACTGTTCAAATCACAAAAACTTTTTGAATTTTTTTAAATCCTTGGAAATTGAATATATCTAATTCTTTGAATCTTGTAAAATTCGTTGAAATATCTTAAAATCCCTTAAAATCTCTGAAATCGCTAAGAATTTCTTCAAATATAATTCTCTGAAATTTGAAAACCCTTACAATCTTTAAAATATATTGACATTTTTTGGAATCTTTAAAATGAACTATAATCTTTACAAATTTTCTAAATTCCTTCATATCTCTTAAAATTGTTGAAATCCATAAAAATCCCTTAAAATATTTAATTTATTGGAAATCATAAAAATTCATTCAAATAAGTAAAAATCATTTGAAATCCTTTAAATATAAGTTAAATTAAACTTATTCATTAGATTAACGCTCAAAAAATAAAAATTCAATTTTCCAAAACGATACCCTTCAAATTTTCTTATTCTGAATAGCAGAAAGTCACTTAAAATTTTTTAAACTTTTTAAAAAAGTTTAAATTGTGGCAGGAAATTTTTTTAACTTTCGAATTATTTAAAAATTGTTCTATAAGTGTAAAAATTTCATAAAAATTTTTGTTTCTAGGGGTTTAGGTACCAAATATCAATACAAAATTTAAAGTCATGAAAAAACTCCCTCCTAAAGACAGGAATTCTTTTTTAATGAAACAAATTTTTTTTTTGTTTGGATTCGGCTAAAAAATAAATATCCTGTAACTGTCAAATTACCGATACTAGAAAATCGGCGAATTTAAGCAATTAAAAAAAATTTTTTTAATCAATATCATTCATCTATTTTTAATGAATAAATGGGACGACTGAAAAATCTCGAAAAATAAAAATCCCGATAGTGTAAAATTCCTGAATTGGAAAATTCCCGTATAATAAAATTTCCAAATAATAAAATTCCCGAATAATAAAATTTCCGACAGTTTATAATATTACCGAATTTGAAATTTCACGAATAATAAAATTCCCGGCAGAAAATTGCTAAATTTAAACAATGAAAAATTTGTTATAAATATTATTTCATTATTAAAAATATAACAATCAAATATTTGTATAAAAAAAAAAATTATTTTCAATGTTTAAAGTTTCTCAAATTATTGTTTGAATTTAAAATAACAATAACTGAAAAACATATTTGGGGATGGAAATTTTTTCAATTAATCTTATTTTAAATACAAACAATATATTATAAAAATAAATTAATATAAAAATATATGTATGTAAGTAAATTTTTTTCATTTATTGTTATTTTAAATTCAAAGAATAATTTTAGAAACTTTAAACATTCAAAATAATTTTTTTATAAAAATACTTGATTATTGTACATTTAATAAACAACTACTATTTATAAAAAAATTAATTGTTTGACTTCGGTAATTTTATAATTAGAGAATTTTTTATTTCGGATATTTCATAATTCGGCAATTTTTTGTAGGGAATTTTATTATTTGGGAATTTTGTTATTCAGGAATTTTATAATTAAGGAATTTAGTTATTCTGGAATTTCTCAATTCGAGAATTTTATTTTTTGGGATATTTGGGATTTGATAATTTTCTAGTATCAGGAATTTTGCAGTATTGAATATTTTATAATTCGGCAATTTTCTGTCGGAAAGTTTTTTTTTTTTTTTTTTTTTTTCATTCGGGAATGTTCAAATTTGCTAATATTATAAATTGTTCGAGAATTTTTTAATTCGGAATTTTTATATTTCGACAATTTTCGGAAATTTTTGAAATTCTTTAAGATTCAATGAAGTCTTTTGAATCTTGTGAAATTCCTTCAAATACCTTAAAATCTCTAAAATTCTTTAGAATCGCTAGGAATCCCTTAGAATTTTATTCTCTAGAAATCCCATAAACTTTTTGGAAATCCTTTAGAATACCTGAAATCTTTAGAATCTTTTGAAAATTCTTAAAATGCATTAAGGTCCTTTGAAATCTCTTGATGTCCTTTAAAATGCCCCAAAAAAATGTGAAAATATTGGAAATCGTCTAAAACCCCTTGAAATGTTTCGAAATTTTACGAAATTCCTTGAAATCCGTGGAAATAATTTGAAATTCCTTGAAATCCCTAGAAATCGGTTAATAGATTTTTAATTTTTCAGCTCTTTTAGAATCCTGTAAAATTCTTCGAAATCTGTAAAATCCTGTGAAATCTCTCGACACAAATTGGAATTAATTTTCTCTGAAAAAAAAAGATCTTCTCCTTTCGCTTCGCTGGGAATCGAACCTCAGAACTTCCGATTGCCGGTCGGGTGCTTTCCTATTAGGCTTCTAGAGAGATCGAGAGAAGAAACTTCTTTCATAAAATAATAATCAAAATTTTGCAGAAAAAAATTAATTAAAATAATTTTTAATTCATATCTCCATCTAGTCTGAAAAGACGTTAAAAATTTCTGTTATTGTCTGATGATAATACAGATTCCTTCACAAATTGCAAATTTAAAAAAAACTAACTCGGCGTTGAATGGCATTATTCTTTTTGAATAAATATTTTTTTCTAATGAAATAGCATTCAATTTTTTTTATTTTTCCTTACAATTCGCGAAAGAAAAAGGGAAGAGAATGTGAAAAAAAGAGAGACGTTCTATCCAAACGCCCAAGCGTTATCCAAATATAAAGTATGATTTCCATCGTGCGAACACCACAGCACGCGCCTATTCACGTGGAAATTCATTTTTCAATTGACCCCTATCCCGTTTTTTTTTTTTTTTTTTTTTTTTTTTTTTAATACAACTTGCTCATCGCAAAGCAAAACGAGTTATTTGCTTTCCTCTGTGTGCATATGCAGCAATCATGATCCCAAATCTAGATATCAAACGAATATCATTCAAGTATTCTAGTTTTGTAAAAACTTTCAATGGAAAATTTCACAAAAGGAGACCAAATAAATTCAGTAAAATCAGTTATATTCTGTGTCATATAAATAAAAAATTTAAAAAATAGAAAGCTCTCTCAATGTAAAACCTTCCATTACTCAATTTGTTTTGACTAACAATAAAATTTATAAGATCTATAAAATAGAATCTAATACAGATTTTTTTAAAAATATTTTTAGCTATATAAAAAATTTTCGAGGTCATTTGAAGGTCGAAACGATTTTTAAAAAATGAAAACCCCTATTTTTTACTGCGGATTTGAAAAGAGCGGAAAATTTCACGTCAAAAACAGTCCGCGAGAAATTTGCTTTTGTGACCTTAGAAGACCACAAAAGCAAATTTTTCACAGAATATTGTTGACGTCAAATTTTCCGCTCTTTTTAAATCCTCAGTTAAAAAAAAGGAATTTTCATTTTAAAAAATCGTCGTGACCACCAAATGACCTTGAAAATTGACCTCAAGGTCAATATTAATAGTACGGTTAAAAGACCCTGCAGGTCAATACGATTTTTTTAAATGACAACTTCTATTTTTGACTGCGGATTCCAAACGAGCGGAAAATTTCACGTCAAAAATATTCTGTGAGAAATTTGTTTTTGTGACCTGACAAAGGTCAAATGTCTAAAAAGCGGTAAGATGCCCTTTTTTGGAATTATCGTGGTTTTCTGAGAATAGCAAACGTTCAATATGCTTTAAACAAGCCGATAAAATGTAAACGTGTGAAGCAACTTGACCTTTACATGAATTTTCAAAGTCATTTGAGGATCAATATGATTTTTTTTGGAAATCCCTACTTTAAACTGCGGATTTGAAACAAGAGAAAAATTTTACCTCAAAAATGTTTTATGGAAAATTTGTGAAAGTGTGTACCATCTTGACGATTTTGAAAATTTATCAGAACGTCAAGGTCGTCAAGATACTTTACAAAGACACTTTTACAAATTTTCCATAGGAAATTTTTGACGTACAATTTTTCGCTCTTTTCAAATCCGCAATTTAACGTGAGGATTTCCTTTGAAAAAAATTATCTTGACCTTCAAATGACCTTGAAAATTTATCTGAAGGTCAAGATGGTCAAGGTGGTTCACGCTTTTACATTTTATCGACTTGTTAAAAGCATGCTGAACGTTTGCTATTCTCATAAAACCAGGATAATTCCAAAAAAGGGCATCTTACCGTTTTTCAGACATTTGACCTTTATTTTTGACCTCAGAAGACCACGAAAGCAAATTTCTCACAGAATATTTTTGACGTCATATTTTGCGCTTTTTTTAAATCCGCAGTCAAAAATAGGGGTTGTCATTTAAAAAAATCGTCGTGACCTTCAAATGACCTTGAAAATTGACCTCAAGGTCAATAATAATAGTACCATTAAAAGACCCTGAAGGTCACAACGATTTTTTTTAATGACAACCCCTATTTTTGACTGCGGATTTCAAAAGAGCCGAAAATTGCACGTCAAAAATATTCTGTGAGAAGTTTCCTTTTGTGAACTTAGAAAGGTCAAAAGTCAAGGGTAAATGTCTGGAAACGGTAAAATGCCCTTCTTGGAATTATCGTGGTTTTCTGAGAAAAGCAAACGTTCAAGATGCTTTAAACAAGTCGATAAAATGTAAACATATGAACCAACTTGACCTTCAGATAAATTTTCAAGTTCATTTGAGGGTCAATATGATTTTTTTTTTAAATCCCTACTTTAAACTGCGGATTTGAAACGAGCGAAAAATTTTACGTCAAAATGTTTCATGGAAAATTTGTAAAAGTGTGTACCATCTTGACGACTTTGAAAATTTATCAGAATGTCAAGGTCTTCAAGATGGTACACACTTTTACAAATTTTCCATAGAACATTTTTGACGTAAAATTTTTTGTTCTCTTCAAATCCGTAATTTAACGTAGGGATTTCCTTTAAAAAACTAATCTTGACCTTCAAATGACCTTGAAAATTTATCTGAAGGTCAAGATGGTCTAGTTGGTTCACGCTTTTACATTTTATCGACTTGGTAAAAGCATGTCGAACGTTTGCTATTCTCAGAAAACCACGATAATTCCAAAAAAGGGCATCTTACCGTTTATTAGAAATTTGACCTTTATTTTTGACCTTTCTAAGATCACAAAAGCAAATTTCTCAGGGAACGTTTTTGACGTGAAATTTTTCGCTCTTTTCAAATTCGCAGTCAAAAATAGGGGTTGTCGTTTTAAAAAATCGTCTTGACCTTCAAATGACTCAAAAATTAATAGTACCGTTAAATGACCCCCTATGTTCTGTACAATTTTTTTTTAATACTTTTTTTTTTAGATGGAGTATTTCAAGAGATATTTGAATCTGTAGATTAAAATGGGTCACCCTGTATGTATTAGTCAATATTGCTGATTGAATCGAACATTCACTTGAAATGACTGATTTTCAGTTTGAAGAATGACTTATTTGTCAGCTACTTTCGGTACGAATAGCCGAATTCTTTTGATACACATAGAAAATTCGTTTAATAAAAAATTTTAATTAATCATAATTGGCTGGTTAAAACATTGAAAGTTACAGATTAAATCAATCAAAATGACTGAATTTGTGAAAGTCACTGGTTGTAGTTTTTTATTTAAAAATTAAAAATTAATTTACTATTACACTTTCTGTTTAGATTTTTTTTTTTTTTAAATTAACTGCTTTGTTGATAAATGATCTTTTTTAATTAAAAAGTCAAGTATTTGGTTGAGGATTCAAATATTTTGTTGAAAATTCGTTTTTTTATGTTTAATTCCACTGGGGTTTTTTTTTCATTAAAAATGTATGGACTATTACTATAGACTATTAAACTTTCTCTTGAGAATTTATTTTTTTTATTCGAAAAATCCACTACTTGGTTGAAAACTGATCTTTTTTGGTTAAAAAAATGCAATTTGTTGAAAATTCATCCTTTAGGTTAAAAATTTTATTATTTGTTTGAAAAATTTGTTATTTTTATTTGAAATTAATTCAGTTTATTGAAATTTGTACTATTCTATTTTTGATTAAGAATTTATCTTTTTTAATGAAAAAGTAAAGTATTTGGTTGAGGATTCAAGTATTTCGATAAAAGTTCGTTTTTTTTATGTTTAATTCCACTGTTTTTTTTAATAAAAAATTTATAAACTATTACTATATACTATTAAACTTTCTCTTGAGAATTTTTTTTTTATTCGAAAAATCCGCTACTTGGTTGAAAAATGATCTTTTTTGGTTAAAAAAAAAAGTAATTTGTTGAAAATTTATCCTTTTGGTTAAAAATTTTATTATTCGGTTAAAAAATTTTTTATATTTATTTGAAATTAATTTTGGTAATTTAAATTTGCACTATTCCATTTTTGGTTGAAAATTGATCTTTTTTAGATGAAAATTCAAGTATTTAATTGAAATCTCATTTTTTTGTTGAAAATTAGTTTTTATCGATAGAAAATAATTCTTATCAAAAAATCTAATAAATCGTCTTTTTTGCTTAAATTAAAATGTTTTTAATTTAATATTACAATCTTTTTTGGTTTAAATTAAAATATTTTTTATTTGAAATCGAAATCTTCGTTTATTCAAATATTAGCTATTACATTTGGTTGAAATATTATGAATTTTATTGAAAATTTGTCTTTATTGGTTGAAAATAAAAGTTAGTGAAAAATCCCTCTTTATAATTCCACAATTCAGTTAAAAATTTTTTTTTGTCTTTAAAAATAAATTTTTTAACTGAAAATTAAGCTTTTTTCAAAAAATGATCTTTTATAGTTTGAAAAAATTTAATTTGTTAAAAAATCATTTTTTTGTTTAAAATTCGTTTTTTTATGTTGAATTTCACTTTTTTTCATGTCAAAAAATTTTGTTTGGTTGAAATATCAACTGCTTTTGTTTGAAAACAAGAATCTTCTTTTTGTTGAAAATTGAACTTTTTTAAATGAAAATTCAAGTATTTAGTTAAAATTTCATTTTTGTTGTTGAAAATTTGTGTTTATCGATATGAAATAATTCATTTCAAAGAATCTAATGAATCGTCTTTTTGGGTTAAATTAAAATCTTTTTAATTTAATATTGCAATCTTTTTTGGTTGAAATAAAAAATATTTTGTATTTAAAATTAAAATATTGTTTGATTTCAATACTTTTTTCGAAAAATGATCTTTTTTAGTTTAAAAAAATTTAATTTGTTAAAAATTCATTTTTTTTTTTGTTAACAAATTTATCATTTGGTTGAAAATTTATTATTTCGTTGAAAATTTGTTTTTGCTTTCATTTAGAAATAATTTTGGTAATTGAAATTTAAACTATTCTATTTTTGGTTGAAAATTGATCTTTTTTAGTTGAAAAGTCATCTATTTGGGTAAGATTCAACTATTTTGTGGAAAATTAGTTTTTTTTTTTTAAATTCCATTGTGTTTTTATATGAAAATAATTTTTTGGTTCAAATATCAACTGTTTTTGTATAAAAAAAAAATTTTGTTGTGGAAAATTGATTTTTTTAGCTGAAAATTCAAATATTTGGTTGAACATTTATGTCTCTTTTTTAGCATTTGTCTTTATTGGTAGAAAATCAATCTTTCAACAAAATTAAGTAATCGTCTGATTTGGTTGAATTCAATTTTTTTTTAGTTATCTATCAATTATCTTAAAAGGATTTTTTTTTGTATTTTGTCTTATTGTTGACGCACAAAACTAAATATCCATTCCGAGCAAAAAAAATGTTTTGGTTTATGATCCGAAAGAAGTAAAAAAATCAATTTGTTAAATTTCTTGTGTTCGCTTGTTTAATTTTAATTATCTCAAAAGAATAAAAAAATTCTTAGAAATTTTCTAGATTTATTTTCGACTTATCTGAAATTTTCACAAATATTTTCGAATTTTCTCAAGAAACCTAGGAAAATTATATTTATATACACTTAAGGCAAATAAATGAAACTTAAAAAATAAATAGATATTTAAAATTTGTATTTTGTATTCAAAAATTATTTTGACCTTCTAATTATAATCTGTTTTAAAATTTTATTTTCTTAACTGGAAACTCTAAAAAATGAAATTAATTAAATTGAATTTTAAAGTAAAATGATGAATCTTCAACCAAAAAATTACTTTTTGAGAAAGTAGTTAAACTTTTAACCAAGTAGTTGAATTTTCATTGAATGATCAAACCCAAAAAGATGGATTTAAAAAAAAATGTAATAGCTGATATTTCAACCGGAAAAGGTTTTAATTTTTTAATCAAAAATAGTTGAATTCATTAAAAAAAAATTATGTAATTATTCTATTTTTGGTAGAAAATAAATTTTTCTGGTTAAAAATGCATCTGCTTTGTTGAAAATTAATCTGTTGCAGTTGAGGATTCAAGTATTTTGTTAAAAATTTGGCTTTTTTTGTAATATTTAACTATTTTTTATTTCAAATTAAAATCTGTTTTTCTTTTTGAAATATCTAATATTACATTTTTTGTTGAAAATTCAAATCCTTGGTTGAAAATTGAACTAATAGTTAGGAAAGGAATTCATGAAAATTAATTTTAGATAGTTGGTTGAAAGTGAACTTTTTTCTTAAAAATTCATATTTTCGGGTTGAAAAGTCAACTGTTTTGTAGAAAATTCGTCTTTTTTGGCTTGAAAATTCAACAATTTGATTGAAAATTTTTCTTCTTTGTCAAGTAATTTTTGTTTTTGAAAATTAAACTATTTTCTTCAACAATCATCTTTTTGTTTGGAAAATTAATCTCTTTCTGTATAGACATTCCAATTTTTTTTTGAATAAAAAATGCAATTGTCTGATTAAAAATTGAACTGTTTCGGATGAAAATAACTTCTTTGTTGAAAATTCAACTGTTTTGCACAAAATTCATATTTTTGGCTCGAAAATTCAACAAATTAGTTGAAAATTAAATTATTTGAAAGAAAATTCAACGGTTTTTTAGAAATTTTTATTTTTTTCGTGTTGAAAATTGATTTTTATGATAAAAAAACATTTATTGCATTTTTGGTTAAAAATTGATCTTTTTCAGTTTAAACTTTAAACCATTCGGTTGAAAAATTAACTATTCGGTTAATAATTTATCAATATTGTTGAAAATTAATATTTTTTGGTAGAAAATTCAACTTTTCTGTAGAAAACTTGTTTTTTTTTTTTGGCTGGAAAATTCAACAAATTAGTTGAAAATTCAATTATTTGAAAGAAAATTCATCGGTTTTTCAGAATTTTTTTTTTTTTTTTTTGTTTGAAAATTAATTTTTATAATAAAAAAACTTTACTATTGCATTTTTGGTTAAAAATTTAACTTTTTAGTTTAAACTTTAAACCATTCGGTTGAAAAATTAACTATTCGGTTAATAATTTATCAATATTGTTGGAAATTAATATTTTTTGGTAGAAAATTCAACTTTTCTGTAGAAAACTTGTTTTTTTTTTGGCTGGAAAATTCAACAAATTAGTTGAAAATTCAATTATTTGAAAGAAAATTCATCGGTTTTTCAAATTTTTTTTTTTTTTTTTTGTTTGAAAATTAATTTTTATAATAAAAAAACTTTACTATTGCATTTTTGGTTAAAAATTTAACTTTTTAGTTTAAACTTTAAACCATTCGGTTGAAAAATTAACTATTCGGTTAATAATTTACCAATATTGTTGAAAATTATTATTTTTTGGTAGAAAACCAATCTTCCTGGTTGAAATTTTAATTATTTGGAAGAAAATTCAACGGTTTTGTAGAAAATTAGTTTTTTTTTTAAATTAATTTTTGTAATAAAAATTTTACTATTGCATTTTTAATTTGAAATTGATCTTTTTTAGTTTAAACATTCAACTATTCGGTTAATAATTTATCAATATTGTTGAAAATTAATATTTTTTGGTAGAAAATTCAACTTTGCTGTAGCAAACTCGTTTTTTTGGCTGGAAAATTCGAAAAATTAGTTGAAAATTCAATTATTTGAAAGAAAATTCAACGGTGTTGTAGACATTTTCATTTTTTTTTTTTTTTGAAAATTAATTTTCATAATAAACAACTTTACTATTGCATTTTTGGTTGAAAATTGATCTTTTTTAGTTTAAACTTTAAACCATTCGGTTGAAAAATTAACTATTCGGTTAATAATTTATCAATATTATTGAAAATTAATATTTTTTGGTAGAAAACCAATCTTCCTGGTTTATAATTCAACCATTTGGTTCAAAATTGATATATTGTGTTGAGAATTCGTCTTTTTGGTAGAAAATTAATATTTCGGGTAGTGATGCATTCGAGACGATTTTGAGAAAATTCGAGATTTTCTTGAAACATGTTCTCGAGTCGAGAATCTCGAAACTTTGTATTCGAGATTCTCGATCTCCAGGAAGTTTTGAGTTCACCTGAATATTTTTCAAGAAAATCTCGAATTTTCTCGAAATCGTCTCGAATGCATCACTAATTTTGGGGTTGAGAATTCAACTGTTTTGCAGAAAAATCGTTTTTTTCGGCTGAAAAATTTAACAATTTAGTTGAAAATTCAATTATTTGGGAGAAAATTCAACGTTTTTGCAAAAAAATCGTTTTTTTTGTTGAAAATTAATTTTTGTGATAAAAATTTTACTATTGCATTTCTGGTTAAAAATTGATCTTTTTAGGTTAAAAATTCAACAATTTATTTGAAAATTTAATCATTTGGTGGAAAATTCAACGGTTTCGTAAAAACTTCGTTTTATGTTATTGTGGAAAAAAAACTGAAAAATCTATTTTGCTTGAAAATTTAGAAATTTTCTTCAACATTCGTTTTGTTGGTTTGAAAATTCATCTCTTTTGGTAGAAATTTCAATATTCTTCTATTAAAATTGCAACTGTCATAAGAAAAATATATTTATATGACCCTAAAACAAATAAATAAATAAACCTAAAAATAAATATTTTTTTCAAAATTTGTATTTCATTTGATTCAATGTAAACTCACTTTGAAAGAGATTCCCTCAGCTAAGCTAAACTTTTTTCTATGTAGATGAGAGAATCTCTTTCAAATTGAGTTTGCATTGAATCAAATGAATAAAATTCACGTCGCCTTGATTCATATGATTTGCGTACTTTAAAAAAAATCGGTTCTTTTGTATACAAACATGTAAAATTCTTTTTATATTATCAGTTAGACGTCTTTCACGAATGAGGAGAATATAAAAAAATACGAATTTTCAAACAGTTTTGCTCTTTGAACCTTTAAAGTTTAAAGATAATTTCCCCAGTGAAATAGGAATGTTTCAATATTTCAATGGAGAACCATCGCATAAAAGTCATAATTCTGCCTCGCAATGACTCTTTGATGATACTAATTTATTAAAACGTGCATCACAGAAACAGAGAAATCCTTTGAATAAAAGAAAAGATTATATTGCTAAGAATGATGCAAGTAAAATTCGAAGCTTGCAAAGCAAGGAAATTAAAAGATAATCTTATGAAGTATTCAATATTATTCTTTTGGTTTCAGAATTATGCATTTCAATTGGAAATTTTTCAGTTTAAAAAATATCTTAGTATCACTGATCCTTAATTTGAAGGGATTCCAAAGAAGTTTAAAGACTATAGGGAATTTTTCTTAAATCCAAGGAATTTTCAAGAATTTTAAACAATTGCAAGGAATTTCAAAATATTTCGAAGAATTTGAAATATTTTGAGATATTATGAAAGATTTTAAGGAGTTTTCAATTCATTTCAAAAGATTCCAAATTGATATATATTGTAGGAAAATATTTGAAAGAATTTTAAAAGATTCCAAGAAAATTGAGTGGAAGACAAGGATGCGGAGAGAGGAAAAAGCTAAGTATTTACTATCAGAATGTTAGGGTGTTAAATACAAAGATGGAGAAGGTTCGTTTGTTTTCAGCTACTAATAACTTTGATTTAATTTTATTAACAGAAACTGGGCTGAGCCCAAGGGTTTCTCCACAGAACTGTTCGAAATAAATAAATACATGTGCTACCGAGATGATAGAATTGGAAAAAGTGGTGGGGGAGTTCTTATATCAATAAGTACACATTTTAAGTCAATAGAAATACACGGAAAAAAGTAGATAGTTAGATTCACTTTGATGTATTGTTAACTTGAAGTTGACTTGTTCGCATTTCACAAGAAACAATTCAAATAGTTTTTGATACTGAATGAGATAGTGATCTCAAAATATACAAAGTCTGAAGTCAGCATTACTACTTCAAATTGTAAAAAGAAAGATTACTAGAACAAGTAGCTTCAATAACTATTTGAAATAGTACATTTGAACATGTAAACTGTAGGAATAACTAATTTTCATAGTAAGCAAAGAATTGTGAGTTTGACTTTTGCAAGTGAGTTCGATCTGCTTTTTCGCATTGCAATAAGCACTGCGCGAGATTGTTAGCCTTACTATTTGAAATTGTAAGTGAGTTCAGTGGCACAACTAGAAACGTGTAGGCCCCCTCCGCAATATTTTTTAGGCGGTCCGTTTCAAATTAAAAAAGAAGAACGAATTATAACTTGCTTATCAGTAAAACAACAGATTTTCGCTTTTCAATCTATAAGACAGACCGCGCACTGACATTTTACAAAATTAAATAAATTATCGGAAACTATTTTATAATGTTTTCTCTTTTATCATAATATCAGTTGAGATAATTACTATAAATGAACATAGTGAATAACTCAACTTTATACTTGAATACTGTTTTTTTGTTTTGTAAAAAATTTTCAGAATTTAAAAATATTCTGAAGAATTATATATAAAAAGGATACTTTTTTTTACATTATTTCTACTATGGAATTTTCTGCTTATGATATTTTTAATTTCTTATAACACTAAAATTGATTAGGATCGTACTTGATTAAGCCACCTAAGTTCAAATATTATATTATTTGGAAGAATTTTTTTTCAGTAGAATAATACATTGTTTTCGACATATCATTTTTTGAACCAATAATGATAAAATAATTGGTAATAAAATTTGAATTCAAATTAATTTCCAATTTTAAAATAGTAATAATTTTTTCAACCTTTTCACATTGATATTTGTAAAACTTACTACCATTTCATGAAGAAAAAATATTTTCTAATTTTTTTTCTTCAGATTTTCAACAACAATAAAATCTACCATGCTACTATGATATCGCGATCTTTGATATTACAGGGATCACAGCGTAAAAGGAGCTCAAAAAAGGGGAAATAGGGTGGTTTTCGCACGAAAAAGGGGAAAATAGGGGAAAGATTAAACATTTATTTTCATATGTCGAAAAGAACAAACAACCTTTCCGTAAGAAATGTTACATTTTTAAATAACTTTTAATGATTTTTCAATGATTTCTGCCATTTAAGATTTATTTTTAAAAATTGGATATAGTTAGATCGTTGGAAACCCATCCAGAGTGAAATAAAAAAGTCCGGGAAAAAATAAAATTAGTTAAATATACAATTTTGATATGTTTGACATCGTTCTCATAAATATTTCTTTCCAAGATTTGTCATTTCATCCTAATATTATTAATACTTTCAATCTGAATTTAAAACAATTGAAATCAGTTAATATCTTCTGTTCTCTTTCTTAAATTCACAATTAAACAATTTTTGTTGATTAAAAAAAAATTTGCCTCATTGAAAACTTTTGGAAAATATACAAAAACATGTTTTTTGGATTGATTCGAACCTGAAATTGAGTCACCTTGAACCAAAGAAACATGTTATTATTTTTTATCCATGGGAATCATTTTTTTCGTGGTGTTTATAACGTTCGAAAATCGCAAAAAAAGATATGAAATCCCAAAAATCCTAATTCACGACAAACATTTTTTTTCGAAAAATAAAAATTAAAAAATGTTTCTTTGGTTCAAGCTGAATAAATTTCAGTTTCGACATATTCAACTTTTTTTTAAATGTGTGCATATGACTCAATAAAAAAAAAACATGTTTTTGCAGATTTTCAAAAAAATTGTAACTGAGCAAGAAATTTATTTTTAACTTTCGCAATTTTAAATTTTCAATGAGTAAGATAATTTTTGAACAAAATAGTTGAATTTTTGAATTAAGAACAACAGTTTTTAACCAAAAATCGAATAGTTATATTTTCGTTTCAAAAAATTAATTTTCAATTGAAAAAACTGAATTTTCTCCCAAATTGTTGAATTTTCTACAATGCAGTTGATTATTCAACTCGAAAATATGAATTAATAATTAAGAAGTTAATTTTCAACCAAACATCACAATTGTTAGTTAAAAAACCTACTTTTTAACAAACAAGAAAAAACTTTAACTAAAATGATGAATTTTTAACTAAGAAATTAATTTTTAACAAAGTTGTTCAAAAATCACCAAACTATTGAATTTTCCAGAGGAAATTCAAGTTTTCTACAAAACAGTTGAATCTTTAACCCAAAAAACACGAATTTTCAACAAGAGTTGAGTTTTCAACCAAAAAAGATTTTTTAGCCAATGAAGAGAAAAAATTGTATTCAACATGTGGAATTTTAAAGCAAGAAGATGATTTTTCTACAAAAAAAGGACGAATTCTTAACAGATTACATAAATTTTTAACCAAATATTTGAATTTTCAAAATAGAAAAGATCAACTTTGAACCAAAAATGGAATTGCTACATTTTCATTTCAAGAAACTAATTTTCAAATGAAAAAACCAATTTTCTACCTATTTATTGAATTTTCGTGCCAAAAAAGTACTTTCTATAATATACTCGAATTTTCAACTCAAAAATATAAGCTTTCAATACAAAAAATAATTTTCAATCAAAAATTGCAATTTTCAGTTTGAAAAAGTGCATTTTTAACAAAGTAGTTTGATTTTCAACCAAACAGACAGCTTTTCAACAAAATAAATATATTTTCAACCAAATAGTTACATTTTGAACCAACTTTATGCCAAAAAATATAACTTTTGAACGAAATTTGAACATGCAACCAAATAGTTGAATTTCCAACTAAAAAAGATCAATTTTCAAACACAAATGGAATATTTCAATTGTGCGTTTAAAAAAATTAATTTTCAACAAAAAAAAGTTTCAACAATAGTTAAATTTTCAAGTAAAAATTTCAAAAAATTAAAAATTGCTAAAGATAGAACATTTAAAATTCCAGTTGATGAGTTTGGAATATTCCATTTTTTAATTAGGTATTTAACTTTGTACATTTCAACTAAAATGTATTAATCTTCTAATACTTATTTAAAAAATAATATATATTTTGTAACTGTTCCAATTTTATATTGCATAATAACTTCTGTCGGCAGTTTTCACATTTTCAACTTGCTTTAAAATGTTTCATCTTCAAATTTGTTTAAGAGTATTTATTTGTAATGGTCTGAACTTGGAATGTGTTCCTTATTTATTCATAAATAATTTATTTAAGTGCTATAATTGCTTTAATTATTATTCAATAATGGGTACAATTTCAAATATCGTATATTCAAAGAGAAAAGGGGAAAAGGGGGAAGGTTTTTGAGAATAGGGGGCAAAAGGGAAATTTCAAGAAAAAAGGGGAAACTAAGAAAAACAGGGGAAGACTGTGCAACCTGATATCAATTTCTCGGAACCGAATATTTTTTTTTTTAAACAGTTTTTATTCTAATTCAGCATCCCCATATCTCATGAGAAAAATTTTATTTGTGCAAAAAATTTAAATTTAAATCACAATTCAACGTTTGTCTCATCTTAAAATAGTGATTTCGATTTGCATTTGATATATTATTACGATGTTTTAACTATTTTTTATTTTTATATCAGTTCAAAATCTTTCATTCGAAAACATTTTTTCAAGCCTTAATTTTCAATAATACGAAATATGTACTTTTTAAAAATTGTAATTCAATTCATTTTATAATAATATACATATAAATTACTAATAATATATTTACTGTG
>CAKNYM010046831.1:0-104819 GCA_932195095.1 Andricus curvator | reverse complement strand
AGACCCGGAGAAACATCAACATTCAGGTTTCTCCCAAGCCCAAAGATCTGACTGAACTGGATGATGAGCTTCGTGGAGACTTTTCCGAAGAATCCGACCTCTGGACTATCAATTGTAGTGTGTACAATGCAGCGAGAACTTTGGCAGATGCAAACCGTAAAACAAAACCAACGGTTGATCATAAGACCAAAAGACGAATGCATCAACTTAGCACAAAGATAGGCTGGGCAAGACAGTACGCGTCCCGCATTCAGTGTGTGATTGACTACATAACATCTGGCAGGACTTTCACTGCCAAGGTTCGACATTTCACGCGCGAACTGCGGATCCGTCATCACACAATCAACAAGTCAAAGCTACTGACCATCAGGCAGCATATTGTTGACAGAATACGAGTACTATCTGACGCTAGGAGAAGTCTAGAGCGGAGAGAGAGGTGGGTCAGAGAAAATCAACAGTTTTCGTCTGATCCATCTCGACTCTTCCAAGATCCTCCAGTTACTGTCGACCATCCGCCCAAACCAGAGGAGGTCGAAGCATTTTGGAGAGAAGTCTACGAAGTCCAACATCCACTTAAAGAAGGCTCAAAGAATATAAACAGCTTCAAGGAGCTGTGCAATGCCCTCATCACAGCTGAGGAGGAATGCCCACCTATCACTACCGAGGAGGTGAAAAACGTATTAAGAGGCATGAAGAACTATTCCGCTCCGGGATCAGATGGCATCAAGACCTTCTGGTGGAAGAAGTTTCCTTCAACCCACCAGCATCTGGCCCGAATTTTTACCTCATATCTAAAGTCGGAAGAGCCTATTCCGGGGTGGTTGGTGGAAGGGCGCACAATGCTCCTACCGAAGACGGGCAACTTAGCTGACCCTAAGAATTACAGGCCAATAACTTGTCTGAACACACTGTATAAGATCTTCACAGCTATCCTAAATGATAGAATTGTTCGGACAATTGGACCTGTATGGCGAGAGATGTATGAACAACGTGGCTCAAAGAAAGGCGTAGCGGGATGTCGGGAGAAATTGCTCATCGATAGATGTGTCTGTAAAGACGCAGCATACTATCAGCGATTTCTATCGATGGCCTGGATTGATTACCGGAAAGCTTTCGATTCAACCTCCCATAGACTTATCATCTGTCTGTTGGAAAGCCTAAAGGTTCATCCACACATCGTGAGGTGCATAGAGACATTAATGCCGCTTTGGAAAAACAGATTTACTATCTCATCTGGAAAACATCGTGTGATCACTAACAGTATCACCTTTCAGAGAGGTGTATTTCAGGGCGACACCATGAGCCCTCTCCTCTTTTGCCTCACATTATTGCCACTATCTCTCGCACTTCGCCATTCCGAAGGGTATCTCTGCGGAAAACCTGGAAACCGAAAGCATAAGGTCACTCATGTATTTTACATGGATGATCTTAAGATCTATGCTAGGAATCAAGAGAAACTACATCTAGCTCTGAAAATTGTCAAAGAGTACACTCAAGAGATTGGAATGTAATTCGGGTTAGAGAAATGCGCCAAGGTTAATTTGAAGAAAGGAAAACTTAATGGCATCCCCGAAGATCCTGAGCTCGTTGACAGAAGCGCTATGCGACACCTTTGCGCTGGAGAGACCTATACATACCTGGGCGTGCCACAGAGCCGCATTCAGGACGCGACATCTATAAAGGATACTCTCCGATGCAGATACAAACGTCTCATCCGGCAGATTTGGTCTTCCGAACTGTCGGCGAGAAACAAAGTATCTGCAACGAACATGCTTGCCGTCCCGGTAGTACTCTATTCATTTGGAGTGGTTCCATGGACGAAGGACGAGCTCAGATCCCTTGATATCGGGACGCAAAAGGTTTTGCACATGAACAAGAGCATGCACCTTAAGTCTTCTGTTCCGCGACTTTACATCTCACGCCACCTAGGTGGTCGCGGAATACTGAATCTTGAATTTCTTCACAACAGACTCATTCTGGGTACAGCACATATAGTTGCAAATGGACAAGACCCTCTTCTTAAAATGGTCAGGAAACACGAAGAAGTGGGAAAAGGGGCGTTTCTGTACAAAGCAGCGGAGGAGGCTGCTGAAACACTCGGCCTTGACTTCAATACTAGGGGTGAGCAAAATGCATCAAATCTTATCCATCTTGAATACTCACTCGTGAAGGCCCGGATTAAGAAAGCACAGGAGAAAGACTTCCACGAACAGCTCCTCGACAAGAGGATGCACGGCATCTTCCACAGAAATGTGGAAGATCAGTCGATGTCGTATGAGCTAACGTTTGCTTTCCTTAGATCACCCGGATTGAAGTCGGGCACGGAGGGCGTCATTTTGGCATGTCAAGACGGTGTCATTTCCACTCTAGCATACCGTCGCCACATTTTGAGCCAAGACATTCCCGATGATAGTTGCAGAGCGTGTCATGCACACCCCGAGCATCTAGGACACATACTATCTAGTTGTCCAACTCATGCGGGAACGACCTACATCCAAAGGCACAATGCGGCACTAAGAGTGCTTTATTACCATCTCTGTCACTCTTATGGCATTAGCCCAAATACCTCTCCGCTAAACGCTCCTAGAGAAATAGAGTCAATTGTTGAAAATGAGAAGTGCCGCATATACTGGAACTTCATATTCTCGACAATTGTTTCTGTTGCGCACTCGAGGCCTGACATAGTTCTCCTTGACTTCGAGAAACGAACACTGTTCGTTATCGAATTTTCGGCACCAGCTGACAAAAACGTCACAGCCAAGGAGAAAGAAAAGAAAGAGAGGTATAAAGACCTTATAAGGGAGTTGCGACGGCTATACCCGGAATATTCTGTTAAGCTAATCGTCTTGATCATCGGCGCTCTTGGAAGTGCCAAGGTTTCACTGTTTAATAGCCTGAAAAGCATCCCTGCGTGTCAAAAAAATGCTGAGACACTTGCGGGGAAAATGCAGAAGGCGGTCGTCCTTGGGTCGCTCCGTGTCCTCAGGGTGCACGAGACTTTTGCCGGACCATCGTATTGAGTTCGTCGCAGACTGTAACCACCTATCTCACGGTCGTGAGACGTGGTTACAGCTGAAATTTTACCGCGATTTCGCTGGGGGCGGGTGCAATTTTTCAGATTAGCACCCGCTCCCGGCGAAATCCTGCGGTTGTCCTTATGGCAAACTTTTAACTATATATATATATATATATATATATATATATATATTTTTTTTTTTTTTTTTTTTTTTTTTTTTTTTTTTTTTTTTTTGATTTTTTTTAAAACCCCCACATAAAAACTTCCGGAAAGGTGTAAAAAGACGCCCGTTAAAAGCAGAGGTCTTAATATTAATATTTGGAGGTCGCTCATCGCGAATTTCTATTTCCCATTTAAATTGCATGTGAAATTTTTTTGTTTAATTTCGAAATTTTTAACTCTTCAACGGCTTAATGAATTGCTAAGCCCATAACATATTCTTGCAGGGAATTCGACGCTCTACAAAAAAGGTCTTCTATGATTTTTTCATAAATTCACTCCTTCAAAAGTTATTTAAGGTTAAAGTTGAACACATAATAAATTTATCGTTTTTTTTCTTAATTTTTGGAAAAATTTTGAAATTTATCACTAATTATCGTAATATTTTTTTCAGAAATTTTATAGATTAGAATTTTCTTTAAAAAAAAGATCGTTCAACAATTTTTAAATCGAAAAGCTGAGTATCATTATGTATTACCTGCTTATTTCTTATTAAAATAGTAGTTTTCATCTACTAAGTATCAAGATAATTCAGATACTAATGAAAAGACGTCACTTTCAGAAACATACTGTTTTGTATTTAGTATAGTATCAAAATAAAATTCAATAGAAACAATTTTGAATATTAATACTAAAACAACATTATTTATAAGTTTTGGCGTTAAAATTATCATTACGAACATTAATTCTTATTTTAATGTTTTCTTGTTACAATATGGAAATGGTCGACGATGTTCTTGCACAACTTGTAGAAGATATTGAAGTTGGTCCTCGTTTTTTGTTGATCAGTTATTGTATTCATCAATTAATGCAATACCGCGTCCTGCTACATCATTTACTACGGCAAGTTCTTTAAAAAATTGTACGTTTTCTCGGTAAGAACAATAAAAGACAAATTTTCAAACAATGTTAAACCTTATAATGTGATGATTTGAGTTAGATTATTGTTTTTTTAGAGAAAATTCTAATCTATAAAATTTCTGAAAAAAATATTACGATAATTAGTGATAAATTTCAAATTTTTGCCAAAAATTAAGAAAAAAAAACGATAAATTTATTATGTGTTCAATTTTAACCTTAAATAACTTTTGAAGGAATAAATTTATGAAAAAATCATATGAGACCTTTTTTGTAGAGCGTTGAATTCCCTATAAGAATATGTTATGGTCTTAGCAAATAATTAAGCCGGAAGTTTTTATGTGGGGGTTTCGAAAAAAAAACTAGTCCATTTTTTTGAACCAGCCTAATATATATAGGGTGTCCCAGACTTAAGTGTCCGGACGCTTGGCGTGCGGCTCGCTTCGCTCGCAATTTTGAGCGCGCCTAGGGCGCATACCTGTGGTATCTCGCGCTTCGCGCTCGATAATGTATTCCCCTCGCGCTACGCGCTCGGACACATTTGCTTGACGCTTTAAGCTCGGTTCCTCTGGGTTTTCGCACTTCGTGTGCTCGCTATTGCGCGCTTCGCCGGCTAATACTCTCTTAGTAAGCTTCATCTTTATGACCTGCTTTTGGTTTAATTATATACGTTTTACATAAAAAGAAGAACTAATTTACTTAAGGTTCTATCGACCTTAAGGAACACATTCTCATCAAGACACTCGCGCTTCGAGCTCGATATTTGGTTTAAAAATCATGTAAATCTCGCGCTCCACGCTCGTTTCTGTAAATAAGCAAAGTTTTGATGAGAATGTGCCCACTTATCGGGCTGATTTTTTCACTGTTGATGTTCTTTTTTACGAATAAAACCAAAAATAGACATCCTATCAAAAAGTGGCCGAGAATAAATTTGTAGATCTTTTTTTTACGCACAAATTTTGTTCAGTCATCATTTGTCGTATCTTGCATGGTTTGACCGTAAAATTGAATTTTTGGATTTTTCGTTATTTTTTGTGCAACAAAAATGTGAATTTTTGATTTTTCAAGCAAATTTAGGAAGTCGTTATGATAATCTTGTAGGGCGTGCAAAAAGAAACATTTTTCTTCTCCTGACTTTTTTTCGTATCATGCGTTGTTTGGCTTAAAATGTTAATTTTAATTTGTCTTTTTGAATTTTGAAAATGCTATAACTATGTCAATTTTCCTTTTATCGAAAAAAAGTCATAAGGATAAATTATTTGAATTTCTATGTGCTACAAAGGGCCGTGAATAAAAATTTCAAATTTAAAAAAAAAATGATCACAAAAATTTAAAAAACGCTCTAACTTTTTGAAATTTTGTCCAAAATAGCTGGCTGACGATCTCGTCCTTTCTTTTCACACTCTTATAAAGTGTGCGAAGGGGCAATCCAATCGGATAATATCACCAAATGTTATAGTGTTTACAGACGACAACGACGACCACGGCAACGACAGACACCGACGTAAAAACTATTTTTTCTGACTCAGGGAGCCTTAAAACGTCGACATTTTACGGAATCCGCGAAAGTCATTTTTCACATAAAACCAATACCTTCTCACGATGATGAGAATGTAATAAATCGAAAATTCCTTTTCCAAAAATCACTTGAAGTTTTAGTTTTTGAGTTGTTAAATATTTAAGCTGGGCCAATCAGGAGCGCGGTATAAACAGTCGTGCGTACGTGACCGTGAGTCTGACGCAGTGTATCAAAGCAAGCGCCGAGGTGGGGTTAGCGAGGGGAGAACAGCAGTCACCACACTACGTTGGACTGTCGCTCACGTACACACGATTGTTTATACCGCGCTCCTGATTGGTCCAGCTTAAATATTTGACACTTGAGTCTGGGACACTGTATATATAATTAAAAAAAAGTTAAACAACCACCGCAGGGTCCCAATAAGAGTAACTGCCATCCAAAAAAAAAAAATCTGCCCGCTTGGCGGGCACATTCTCATGGCGCGCCTCGCGCGCGGCTCGCTTCGCTCGCAAGTTTGAGCGCGCCTAGGGCGCGCGACTGTTGGATCTCGCGCTTCGCGCTCGATCATATATTTATCTCGCGCTTCGCGCTCGATTATGTATTCACCTCGCGCTATGCGCTCGGGCGTATTTACATCGCGCTTTACGCTCGGCTCCTCTAGATTTTTGAACTTCGTGTTCGACTTGGATGAAAAGAAAAAGTTTGTTTGCAAATATTATAAAATTATCAAAACCTCTACATATTAAGTGATTGTTAAATTTGTTTTTATCTTAGACTGAAAAGGAACTTTATTTACTCAAGGTTCTATCGACCTTAAGGAACACATTCTCATCCAGACACTCGCGCTTCGCGCTCGATATTTGATTTGAAAATCCTTTGAACCGTATGATAGAAACAAAAAAGTTTGAGCGCACTTACGGCGTGCGATTTGGTAAATACACTGAGCGCGCACTTTGTGCTTCGTGTTATATGTTCTTCATATACAAATTACTAAATTTGTATTTGATTTCAAATGAAAAGTAATGATATAATTCAGGCGACAAATTTTATTAGTTAACATTTTATTTTAGCTTGTGCCGTTTATCAAAAAAGTTAATTTTTTCATTTTGAATATATTCTTACCACAAAAATTGATTACGGGTTTGTAAGTCTTTTTTGAATGCACAATTTTTGTTCATTTATATGTTTTCGTACCTTGCATTGTTTTTTCGAAAATTTGATTTTTTTTACTGTCAATGTTATTTTCACGAATGAAACAAAAACCACGCATCCTATCGAAACATGAGTCACAATAAATTTGTACCACTTTCTTGGATGAACAAATTTTGTTTCGGTCATTTTTTCGTAGCTGGTAATATTAGTCTGAAAATTTGATTTTTCTATTTTCAATGCTGTTTTTTACGAATAAAACAAAAACTGCGCGTCATATCAAAAAGTGAATGATAAGAAATTTGTAGATCTTTTTTAGTTGCACAATTTTGGTGAGATGATCTTTTCTGGTATCTTGCATACTTTGACAGCAAAATGGCTTTTTTGATTTTTCATTAATTTTTTGTGCGATCAAAATTTGAATTTTTTATTTTTCAAAAAATTCAAAAAGTTGTTATGAAAATATTATAGGGTGTTCAAAAATCAGCGTTTTTCTCCTCTTGACTTTTTTTCATATCGTGCGTTTTTCGGCTTAAAATGTTCATTTTCGTTTGTTTTTTTGAATTTTGAAAATGCTATAACTCCAGTAATTTTTTTTTTATCACGAAAAGTCATAAGAATATTTTGTTTGTCATTTTGCGTACTACTAACAACCGTACATAGAATTTTCAAATCTTCCAAAAAAGTGGTCTCAAAAATTTTCAAAATGCGCTCACTTTTGGATTTTCATCCAAAATAGCTGGTTAACGAACTCGTTCTCTATTTTTCGGCCATAAAAAAGTGTGCCAAAGCTCAATCAAATCTGATCATTTTTTCGAAAGTTATCGTGGCTACAGACAGACAGACAGACTACAGACAGACAGACACCTTCGTAAAAATCGTTTTTTCTAGCTCAGGGGGTCTCAAAACGTGGAGATTTGATGAAAACCGACTATGTCAAATTTTACATAAAACCAATACCTTCTCATTAGAATGAGAATGTAAAAAAATGTCAATAGCCCCCAGTAGCACCGCGGTAAATCACACCTATGGCCACGTCTCACAACCGTGAGATGGGTGGTCATAGGCAATGACGAAATCACAACGACAGGCCGGCAAAACCCTCGTGTGTCTTGAGGACACGAAGCAACCCAAGGATGACAGCTTTCTGCATCCATCTCGCAAGTGCCTTGGCATATTTTTGGCACGCGGGTATGGCTTCAAGGTTACGAACCAGTGATAGTTTCGCACAGCCGCATGCCACTTCTCTGTGGAGGACTGCGGAAAATATTGTCATGAGAGTTGACGGTCGCCGTGTGGTGGCGCCAGCTATGCAGTTGGCCTAGAATTCAAATAATGCATGGCGAAAGTGTTAAAAAAGAAAAGTTTTAAAAATAAAAATCATTTTCCGATAGTTCTGGGTAAAAGATGATGACCTTTAAGACTTTTTTAATCTTTAGAGTTGAAAATAATTTGCAAAAATAGTAAAATTTACTGCTTTTATACGTAAATCCCAATGCATTCCTACTAAGTACAACTAATTATTGTTCATGCGCAATTAAATCAGACATATAATTATTTGTGTAATTTTTAAATATCCGAAAAGAAAATAGTCTAAATTTTATAATATTTTTTATTATATTATATAATATAATATTTTTTATTATATTATATTATATAATATTTACTTTCTTTATTTATTAATTTAAATTCATTTCGGATTTTCAAATATTTTAAAAAACAAATTATGTATTTTAATCAACTTCTTAGAGAGAGGGTAGGTAAAATTATTAAAATAATACCTAAGTTATAGAATGAAACATTTTTTTATACATACATAAGTTTTTAGTGGAAGTTAAGTATTAAACATACATATGCTTTCACCGCAGCAACAAATTAATAACAATTTTTTAACAGAAAATAATCAATTCTATATATGTATAACTATATATAAATTTCTTATGCCTCTTAGTATTTCTATGCAAGTATTTTCTTTCTAAATAATTTGTATCTAGTATATAAAATATTAAAAATTTTAACAGATTTTATTGAATGTCTTAAATAAGTCCTTCTAAACATCTTTCAAAATGATTCATATTCTTCCCAAAATTTCGTTTGAATCCTGCAAAATTAAAAATATGTCCTTAAAATCTTCCAGATTCATTTTTGACAATTTTAGAAATTTTTTTCAATCTTTTTAAATATTCTCTTCAAATTAATTTTTCAAAATAGAGTCATTTTCAATTTTCCTAGGAATCTTAAGAAAATGTTCTTTATTATTTTCAAGCCTTTTACAATTCTTAAAAATCTTCTACATTTTTTGTCCGAAACCTGCACCGAAATTACGGTACGAATAGCCAATTTTGTCAGTATACGTACACACTTTGTTTAAATTATTCGAAATCATTTCAAATTTTAAATTGAAACTGAATTCAACGTACTTGAATTTTTTCTAGGAATAATAATAATAGGTGTTCAATATTTATTACACATCAAAATTCAACAATTTTACTTGCAAATTAAATTTTTTGAAATAGAAAAATTAAAATTGTGACTTTCAAAGTTTAGTTTTTTTGTTTAATTTTGAATATTTGATTTACAATTACTTATTTTAAATGAGCAGTCAGAAAATTCTAAATATTAAGCAAAACTGTTATTTACCCTAATTAAAAAATTTCAAATTTTAAAGTTTCAAATTTTAGACTAAAAAAATATTTTTAAATTTAATAAAAAGTCTTCAAGTATGGATATATTGTTTTGAAGTTATTTTAGAATTTTAAATAGTTCATAAAGTTTCAATCATGCGTTCCCATTTGTTTAACTACTAAGACTTTCCAATTTGAACAGTTTAATCTCACGTTAATTCTGGAAATTCTTAAATTTTGAACTGATTTCGAATCGTCTTGTAAAATTAATTATTATTCACTTGCTAATCCTTGATGCACAGTTCAATTTTAAAAATTATTATAATTTATATTCAGAGTTGATCAACTAGAAAAATTTTTTATCCAAAATTTTCGATTTCAAATGCTTCTATAATTAACAAATTTAAATCTAAAATAGAAAATTTTCAAGTGAAAGATTTTTGAATTACGCATTGTAAACTGAATGATATCATAACTGAAACAATAGCAATTCAACTAATTATTTCAAAAACTGTTGAAATCAAACTTGGACCGATTTTTTTTCCAAATATTTGAAAAAAAAATTCCTGTCAAAAATAAATTCACTGTCATTTGCCAGTTTTTCCCGGTCTCATGAAATTCCCGGCCATTTCCCGGTCTCACAAAATTCCCGGTCATTTCCCGGTTTAGCTTTCACCCTGAAAATGTACAAAAACCTTTTCTCGGATGATATCTCCTGGGTTGAAGTGCAACGAACAAACTGCATCACCAGGCTTCAGTTTGACATCATCCCTTAAAATAGCTATTTGCCATTGTTTAATAATATTTGGATCATTTGGCACTTTGAAAAATTGTATTTTGTTATCTTTGCCCTGCTCCCGATTACTTTTGTACCCGATTTACAGTCAACACAAACGCACTTCGCCATTTTTTATTGAAAATTTTAACACTGGGGGTATTTTGGAGCATCGGTAAATAAATGCAGGTTTTTACATCTGAAAGCAGTTTTTCTCAGATTTCTTTCGCTTAGAAGATGACAAATGCCCCAAAGATCACTTAAAATACTCAAAGATTATTTGACACTGTCAGTAATGTACTTTTAATGTGTTATTAAATTAAATTTTATTATTTTGCCATGCATTTGCAACGATCATAGGCCAACTGCATAGCTGGCGCCACCACACGGCCACCGTCAACACATTGTACATTTTCAACTCAGAGTTCCAGGGGGCTGGTTTCGCACCTCCGAGAGTACCTATCACAAGGAAAATTACTTGCACCGAATATTTTGGGTACAGTCGTTGCAGCTCTCTTCTAAGGTCTTGATACCTCTCCTCGTTTTCTTTCTCCTTTGCAGTGATGTTGTATTCAGACGGAGCCGAGAATTCGATCACGAATATAGTTCGTTTCTCGAAGTCTTGGAGAACAATGTCAGGCCTCGAGTGCGCAACGGAGACTGCTGCCCAAAAATCGTAGTTCCAGAAAATTTGGCACTTCTCGTTTTAGACAATTGACTCCATTTTCCCTTGGAGCGTTCGGCAGGGCAGGATCGCCACCAACACCGTAAGAGCGACAAAGATGGTAATAAAGCACTCTTAGGGCCCCATTATATCTATATATATACGCAGTTCCTGCGTGGGTCGGACAGCCTGATAGTATGTGTTCTAGGTACTCAGTGTGTGCATGACCTTTTTTCCTTTCCACCTTTTTTCGAGCCATGTTGTTCGTACATCTCTCGCCATACAGGCTCAATTCGTCGAACAATCCTGTTGTTTAGGACAGCTGTAAAGATCTTATACAGTGTGTTCAAACAGGTTATTGGCCTGTCATTCTCTGGATTGGACAAGTTGCCTTTTTTCGGCAGGAGTATAGTGCGTCCTAACACCAGCCACTGCGGAATGGGCGTCTTCGACTTTAAATATGAGGTGAATATGTGGGCCAAATGTTGATGTGTAAAAGTAAACTTCTTCCACCAGAAGTTCTTGATACAATCTGGTCCAGCAGAGGAAAAGTTCTTCGTGCCTCTAAGTGCTTTTTTCACCTCTTCGGCAGTGATTGGTGGACATTCCTCGTCAGATTTTATGAGGTTGTCGCAAAACTCCTTGAAGCGGATGATATTGTCAGTATCTTTTTTCAACTCTAGTGTTTTCGGGATCTTGTACACCTCTCTACAGAAAGTCTCTACCTCCTTGGGCTTGGATGGATTTTTTAGAGAAACAGGGAGATCGCTGAAGAGGCGCGATGGGTCAGCGAGAAACTGTTGATTTTCCCTGATCCATCTTTCCTTCTTCTGTACTCTCCTCCTTGCGTCAGATAATAGCCGTATTTTTTCAACAATATGCTGCTTGATTGTCAGCAGCTTTGACTTGTTTAGTGTGTGATTCAAGATCCTTAGTTCTTGGGCGAACTTTCGAACCCTTTCCGTGAACAGTCTACCAGGTGTTATGTAGTCAATCACACATTGAACACGGGACGCTTCTGTCTTGCCCATCCAATCTTCTTGTTCAGTTGATACAAGCATCTTTTGGTCTTTTGATCCATCGTCGGTTTTAGCCTTCGATTTGAATCAGCCAAAGCTCTCGCAGCACCATAAACTGAGCAACTGATGGTCCGGGGGTCGGACTCTTGCGAGATATCTTTACGAATGGAGGCATCCATTTCAGCCAGATCTTGGGGCTTAGGAGGGACTTGCATGTTCATGTTCCTCCTTGTACTGAAATTGCGATCATCTGTCAAAAGGTGCCTGCTTTCTGCGGTTGGTCACAGAAATGTAGAAAAACAGTACTTGTCGAAGGAGCAAACTTTTGCTTTCCTCAAATCATCAGGGCTTAATTCAGGTACAGAGGGTTTTATTTTCGCATGCCAGGACGGTGTCATTTCCACCTTAGCATACCGTGAGCGCATTTTATGTCAAGAAGTTCCCAGTGATAGGTGCAGAGCGTGTCATGCACACGCTGAGTACCTAGAAAACATACTATCAGGGTGTCCGACCCACGCGGGAACGACGTATATCTATAGACATAATGCGGCCCTAAGAGTGCTTTATTACCATCTTTGTCGCTCTTACGGCGTTGGCCGCGACCCTGCCCTGCCGAACGCTCCAAAAGAGATAGAGTCGATTGTCCGAAACGAGAAGTGCCAAATTTTCTGGAACTACGATTTTCGGGCAGCAGTCTCCGTTGCGCACTCGAGGCCTGACATTGTTCTCCAAGACTTCGAGAAACGACCTATATTCGTGATCGAATTCTCGGCTCCGTCCGAATACAACATCACTGCAAAGGAGAAAGAAAAAGAGGAGAGGTATCAAGACCTTAAAAGAGAGCTACAACGACTGTACCCAAAATATTCGGTACAAGTAATTGTCCTTGTGATAGGTGCTCTCGGAGGTGCGAAACTATCACTGGTTCGTAACCTTAAAGCAATACCCGCGTGCCAAAAATATGCCAAGGCACTTGCGAGATGGATGCAGAAAGCTGTCATCTTTGGGTCGCTTCGTGTCCTCAAGACACACGAGGGTTTCGCCGGCCTGTCGTTGTGATTTTGTCGTTGCCTATGACCACCCATCTCACGGTTGTGAGACGTGGCCATAGGTGTGATTTACCGCGGTGCTACTGGGGGCTATTGACATTTGGTCGGATGGCAGTTGCTCTTAGTGGGACCCTGCGGTGGTTGTTTAACTTTTTTTCAAATTATATATATATATATATATATATATATATATATATATATATATATATGCGAGTGTCCCATCTGCTCAGGATTCTGTACAGGATCCTCTGTAGGGAATTTATCGCAGCAACATCCACGGCAATGCAGAAACCTGTACAGGTATTTGAATACCCAGGTTCGTCTACAGGAACGTGCACAAGTTCCCTCGCAGGATCCGCCGCAGAAACCGGTGTACCAGGAACCTGCGCACGTTCCTGTACAGGAACCCGTGCAGGAACCTCCAAAGGAACCTTTCAGGTTCCCGCGCAGGTTCTTGTACAGAAATGTTCAGCTGACTAAACATTCGTTATGGGGTTGGTATGAATGCTTCACTGATTGGATCGTAAGCTGGTTGTTGAGATTGCCGATTTGAAGATTGTTCCTAATACATCATCTTTCTTTTTGTTCTTCTTTTTTATTGCTTTTGTTTTAGTCTTAGAGGTTTTCCTTCTAATGTTGCTGTTTTGGCATATCACTGCTTTTTGAAGATGGGCAGGTAACTTTTTTTGTATATTTAGGTGTACAAAGAGATGGGGCAAGAGTTGGGTTAGAGTTGGGGAGTTTAGGGTGATCAACTATTTGTCTAATATCATTATCATCAACATCATCTTCCTCCGAAAGCCATAAGTCATTATTTATGAGATCATTCACTAAAACGTTCTTCAAAGGTGGGTGACATAGAATGTGTCTATGTGCATTTTGCTGCATTGACTCAGTTCCCCAGTGTGGGGCACTCGCTACACTTTAATTGGTTTCAAATTTATTTTTAATAGGTTGCAGTGTTGATTGAGTGTCCTGCTGTGATCAACCCGATTCAGTTTCATTTGCCTGAGATTTTTTTTCGAAATATTGTAGTGTTGATGATGACTGAATGGGTGGAACATCCTATCTTGAAGGGTGTTTGAAAGTCGATGATAATGATGATGCTTCCGGTTATGATAGAGTCCGTGTTGGTGACGTAGATTTCAGTGAAACATCCCACCTTGAAGGACGTTTAATCGTTGATGTTGGTGGCGTTTGAGTTGGTGTTGGTTGAGTGGTTTTAGTTAAAATAGGCCCCCACTTCGTGGGACGTTAGTAGTAAGGGACAACTATGGGGTGGCCGCAGCCCCGCCGTCTAACCTCACTCCTCGGCCGTCTGTCTAGACTGGCGCTTACCCCTAGCACTACGTCGCGAGGTCAGTGACCCCTGTGTGTGTGGGTGGGGCATATGTGAGCCATGTGAGATACGTGACCCCCCCAGGTGCCTCCAATAACTACAGCTGATGCGAGCACGTGCATGTGTGTCTAGATTTTGATTGCACACATTTCTGGAGATAAAAGTTCCTGGGAAAAGGGAGATCTCTGACGCCATTCCTAGTAATTCAAATCTAGAATTATACTTTTAATGATTTTAACTGAAAGTTAAATATCAATGAGTTCCTTTTAATGTTCAAATATGAATAATAAAACTTATTTTCTAAAGGAATAATATGATAAATAAAAAGAGATTAGGATTACATTTAAACCTATTAAAAAAGATTTATTCAGAAAATTAAAAAAAAATTACATCTAATTACAAGTAGAAAAAACTGGTTTATGAGCTTAAAAAATTTGAAATTAGCTTACAGTTAAACGATACATGCACTTATAATTAACAGATATGCTGATTATGTTTATTATTATGACTTCATACATCGTAGCCTGGGACATCATTTCATTTCATTAAATAAATCACAATTTTTCCACTCTTCCAAACGAGAATTTTTAATCAATCTCAAAATTAAATCCGTATAAATCACGCAGCATGAAAAGAGAGAGAGAGATTCATGAAGACTTATAAATATTAATAAAAACATATCGCAAAAATACATTTTGATAAACACTTAAAAGTAACACGTAGCGCGCAGTATCAAATGTGAGTACACTATGCTAGATATTAAGTAGCAAGTTGTGAAGAACAAGATTGAACACATGATTCAATATGTGTATTAATAGATCCCTTATTATAATCACCACCTTGGAAACTGTCTTCAGGTCTGTGCAAAACACTCGTCGATTTAATCTTATATTTTTTTTAAATCATTTTATAAAAATTTTATGCAAGGCGATCATTTTCTAGGAGATTTACGCTAAAAAGTTTGGTAAAATCGCGCAAAGAAAAACCACTGCACATATGATACAAGAACATAATACAAAACTGGCCACACACATCCGAAGAGGAACTTTGTAACTCTGCTCTGTTCCATCGGAATAGGGTACAGTTTCCTCGTAGACGATAAAGATGTTGAGGAATAAGAGGCGGTAGGCCATAGCTGTCAAAGTACGTTCCTGGGCCATTTCGGTCAATATGAACAGCCACCCAATTCGATACTTTTTTATTGTGTGGATCCGTATTGAAAATTAAAGCAGCCGGTCTCATCCACACCTTCGGTATCCGATCTGCGGGGAATACACCAGTCGTATGTCCCGGTATTACTTGAAGTGATTGAAGTATCTGAAGACTGTCCATCTCTGTTCCCAGGATTTCTAAGTCGAGGCAGTTCTGGTACAGGATTAGAAACCTCAGTTTTGATCTGTTTGATTTTTTTAACATAAATCTGCATGTTATCATCGACCGTCCTCGATGTCACCGCCGTCCCAAGAGTGTGAATTTTAGAGCAGTCCTTTGTTTTCAGTGTACTCGCACTGCAACGAGTCACACCACGAAGCGATATTTTTTCTCGTCTTTGACTTTGAAGCCAGATATTCAGCTTAGTCGCGTTATTGACAGCACATGTAAAAAATGTTCCTTTTTTCACGCCGTGATAAAAACAGTAGTGTTTATTGATTTCCAGTTTCTTAAAAGTAGGAAAGGTTAATTCTTCTAGGTTGATAATCTGTCGACTCATGATATCTTGCAAAAGTGCAGCTTTTTCCCGTCCTCGGGTATATATCTGATCAGCTTATTTTGCGACATCAAGAAGATTTGAATTTAGATACTTCGTATGAGTGTCTCCCTCAAACCACTCGATGCCGTGAAAATAACAGGTGAGCCAGTTATTTTGTTCTTTTGCAGCGCTACAGAGATCCGAGAAGGGATAAGGTGGTGCAGCTATCCAATGACCAATATAGTTATGATCTACTGCAATGACGGCCACTTCTTTTGCAATAAAGTTATTTTCAAGATCACGAGAGTCTTGAATATCAATCACGAAGTCCATAATATTTTTCACATAAGAAGTTTTGTTGGTGATGAGCTCAAAGAAGAAGACGGCGGTGACAAAGAGTAGAGTGCCACACACAAGCGAGAAACCACGTAAGGAAACAACCGACTTGTAAGACAACTTTGGACGAAATGAAAGATGGTCTGTGGGCTTCAAAAAACATGCATATATGATGACGTATGTTGAAGATTTTTTTCTCCCCCTTTTTTCCAATCTTTACACAGCTAAATTTTAGTGAAATAAGGACGACTGTGTGAAAAGAGACTCATTTCCTGTCCAAGCCTGTCCTAAGTAAACACAGGTGTACATTAGGATGTCACATGTGTGAAATTTCGAGAAATGGAGACGGCGGCAAAAATGATTTATTATCCTCCAAAATCAACAACAACTTGTCTAGACGCGTCAATTTCCAAAACGTTATCATATTCTGCGTATACGGTACAATTTACAGTGTTTGTTAGTGGTTCTTCGAAAAGCACCTGTATTCGTAGACTTCCATGTTTTCTTTTCAATTTTTGACCAGATTCCTTGAAACGCGCGTTAAATGCCTGCTTGAGTGGTACTTTGCTATTACCAACTGTACGCGCACCTCGCGCTAGTATCGGCAGCACACGTCGAAAAAACCCACCTAGAAAACTGCCGATTCCATGACCTCTCTGATAGAATGATTCGACATAAAGTTTTGATATTCCCCCTCCACCTACTTATATTGTGTAGAAATCTACGTAATAACTCATTATTACTTGAGAATTTGCGGTTTTCTTCTTCTTCTTCTCTAATCAATTTTTTTAGATAGAAGTGTCACTGTCAGAGTGCCAAACTCGAATGGTATAGGCAGTCCAACATGATCTCTTGTATCTATTTCTATCGTGCGAAATTCGGTATGAAGCAGTGAAATGTAATTTGGAGATAAAAACTGTGTAACTTGTGTAGATGCAAAAATGTAGTTTCGGGTATCGACAGGTGTAATACGTGAAAGCGGAGTTTTTGCATCACCCGTAATGTGAGCTTCAGAAATGTCGCAATAAACAAAAATTTTCTCCGGTAAACCACGTGTCAGACTTGGAGGGTGATTAGTATAATAAGGATTATCTGATATTAATTGCTGTGGTGCAAAACCAAGTATACGAGATACTTGTTCACTGATTGCAAGAAAATGTCGTTCCTTTATCTTACAATCGTCTTGACAAATTTTTTCAACTTTGACATAAAAATCTTTGTCTTTTTGGAAAATCAATCCTACGTGTTCTCGAGCAATCGGTGTTTGGTTTATCGCTCGGACAAGATCGTTTACCTGAGGGTACACACCAGGTCGAAACTCGGAGACAATAGGACTTAAGCAGCTACCGGTTAGCATAACTGCGCTGTATTTATCTCTAATAGCATTGTCATTAAGCTCATACAACTCGGCGTCCTCTTTAAAAACGTAAGGAAGCGAGTATTTAACAAGTAAATCTTCACCGTGAATTTTCGCTTTATTCATTTTTCTCTCGTAATTTTCATCATTTTTTTCTTCATTCATACTACTCGGTAAATTTGTCATTAAAGCTATGCAATTTTCCATTCGATCAGGTGAATCATGTCTTACATGAAGAAATTTTCTTGGAAATTGAATTTCGGTAAGTCCAACAGCCCAACGACCCTGTAAACGTATTTCGTGAGGCATTTGTGTAGTGAAGCGACTCGTAGTATTATGCAGAAAATACTTCATACTGTTATTGCTCGGTAAAATTAGGTTAAATTGATCGTTATTCATTGTAAATTTTTTACATCAGTAGCAGGTATCCAGGAATTAAATTTATCAGAATATCCCATCCACTTGACAAGTAATTGTTTTTTGGAACCCTTCCCCCTACTACGTATCACCCGTTCAATTATAAATTCTTTCTCATTAATATCAGTATCTTCCTTCACAACCGATAGTTCTCTCTCGTAAAAAACTCCGTCTATATTCTCACCAGTCAGATCTTGTAACTCGTGAACATATGGATTTTGTCTAAGACCTTTAATTACTCGTTTTATCACAAAAATCTTTTCTGTCCATCCAGCTTCATAAGCTTTCGCAAAGGCGCCTTTCTCCCTACTGATCCGTACGTAATCGGAGATCTTATATTTAGGCTTTTTACAACGCAAGGCTTTTCTACCGTACTTTCTTTAAATATTTAAACGGGCGTGTGCTGCATTTTCCAAAGTCACCTCTGATGGTCGCATTCCTATACTAGAATGTCGCGCATTATTATAAACCTGTAATATCTGTTGTAAGACATCAATGTAACGATGAGTATTACTATGAGTGAAATAGCGCCACATACGTTCTTTTAGTGTGCGATTGAATCGTTCAAATACAGCAGCCTTAACATTTGGATCACGTACGGCATGACATCTTATCCCTCGATTTCATGGACAATTTTGAAAACCTGCACCGAGAAATTCTTTTCTTCTATCGGTCTGAAGACGACGGGCAATCGTTTTTTACTTTTATCGAGAATACATTCAAAACCTTTTCTAACTTCGTTCACAGACTTATCTTTAAGAGGCTCAACCCGAACGTATTTACTCAGCACGTCAATCACCACCAGCAGATACAAGTATACATCGTTGGAATCTTTTGAATGCCTTGTATACCATTAAGCCATTTCCCTTTCGGGGTAGGCGTGACACTACCCGATTCGGGTAGTGTTTCTAGGTTGATAACTTGTAGTAAATAACTACAAGTGTGGGCTTACCACACCCACGATGTGCCAACAGCACTCAGTTTTCTCGAATGGTCACCCATCCAAGTTCTAACCGCGCCCAACGCTGCTTAACTTCAGTGATCTGACGAGAACTGGTTTTTTCAGCGTGGTATGGCTGTTGGTTGAATCAACTAAATCTGCTTCTCATAAAGCATCTATATTTCATATATCGTAATTTATTTTTCCGAAACGTCGATGAATTGGTATGTGTAGATTATATGTATCTTGAGATTTTAACCAATCATCTATCTTTGTACGTGAGAGTCTTCCAGGCACAGCGTTTGCCAGTTTTTCAATGCCCGCGTCAGAGGCTTCATGAGATGGGTGACAATATATTTCTTCTAATAATTTCATGGTTTTAGAAACCATCATTTAGCTGAAACCGTGCTGCAAGGTGTTGCTGGCTTCGTTCTTCTACCTGGGGTGTCAGTGATACTTGTGTATACCTCGTTACCACTAATGCTGCCTCCTTCTTCTTCTGTCATTAGCGAGTCATAAAGTCTAGACGATAGTTTGGGGCTACGCCGACTACCTGTCTCTCGAAGAGATTATATCTTCTTTTCAGTATTCTCTATTTCCGAAAATCTCTCTAGACATGCCGATTTCACGAAGAATCATGGCAAGCTGGCCTGGCCCCGCCGGTTTCACCTTTTTTCTCAACCTCAATGCATCGTTTATTAGATCACTAATATTTGCATTTTTTACAGATTTACCATCTATAAAGAGAAAACCATCTGAAGCCCATTTTACACGTTTTCGTACATCTGGTTTACAAAGTCGTTGGATTAAAATATTTCCTTTATTTCTAAAAGTTTTTGGAATAGTTGCAATAATATCATCAATATTTTTAAAATAATCTTCCCCCCTCATCATCATTATTATCATTAATATTGCTTGCAAAATCCATATTTTTATCTCTCTGATTATCCTGCCCTTTATTCGGGTTTTTATGTTTCCATGTTTCCTGGGTGAAGAATAAAAAATTTTGTAAACTTTGTAGATACGTTTTCCATTGTTCACGCTCACCTTACAAGAATGGAGAATGTAATATTTGACTCGTTTCAGCTCACTCGCATATATATATCTTACGAGTTTTGCATTAGCTGTGCTCAGAATTGCTTTTCGTTGATTACGATCGAGGGGACAGAGAGCATGCAATGCTGCTGTATTTTTTTCATCAATGTGTTTACGTGCACTCGACGCCATTACAGACGTACAACTGGTATCTCATCAATTCGAGCACCTCCTTTTATATTTTTGACAGATAAGTACACATATGAAAAACCGTCGGTTGGAAAGATATTTATTCTAAAACGACAATTATCCTGTGTGGACTGCTTTAAATCGAGAAGAAGGTAACCATGAGGATTAGATGTTGCGTCCTGATAGACTTCTTGTAAAAAACGAGGATTTTCTGGATATATTTGTCGAGCAAGATGTTGAAATTGAGCTCGGTCTCGACGATTTTTGAAAACAACAACATAATTATTATTAAGTGATATATCCCTTTGTCCATGACCCTGATGAAATGAATTTTGCGACATAAAGATCACACTAAGATTTTTGTGGTTGACTGCCTTTAGTGAAATGATCTATAATTGTATTGTTTGAAGATTCACACATAAGATCATCGATAATTATGAGCTTAGGAGGGTCATTATCGTTAGAATAATCAGCCGGTTGCGGTAATCCTTCTCGAAATTCTACGGTTTTATCGTATTCAGAATATCCCGACTGCCAGTCTGAATAGTTAAAAAACATCGCGTGCGTCCTAAACTACGACCCAAGACAGATTTATGTGTAAACATCTTCGGTAAACGATAACTGAAATTGAAGTCTTATATAAATCAAATAATAACTCACGCACATGTAGGAGTAGGAAAAAAATTTATTTTCTCTTATATGTAATGTCGTGCAAAAGTTTCTGGACATCTATTTTCCAATAGGTTGAACAAACACCCTAGCTTTAATAATAATAAACTGTAGATATTGTCTCAATTATTGCATGAAAGGTGAAAGCGCATAAATGAAAGCCAGTATGTGTTAATTTTATTAGAAGTTGTTTGAAAAAACGTAAAATGTTAATGTTTCCGGAAAATATCCAAAATTCAGAAATAATAATTTTTTTATTGTTTTTGGGCTAATTTTAAAGATAATTTTCTGCGAGCCTGTTAGAATACTGTTCTATTGATTGGTTTTAATTCAGTTATGAAAACCTGACTTTATATCAATATTGATAAGTTCTTTAAATTAATCAGGGTGCTGAATGTAAACTTTGAAATTTTCATTGTTTAATTTTTTTTAATTTTTGATTTGTAAATGACATTTTTTAATTTAGATTTCTCAAGGAACAACTTATAATCGCTAAATTGTACAGTTTTTATGTTAACATTTTTTGAAAATGATATAATTTTGAACACTTACAAATTTCTTGATTGATTGTTCAAACTATTTTAGTTCTTAAAACGCAGTCGCTTCCAGGAGCTTTGTTTATAAAATACTCATGCGGGCCGATATGATTTCTCTGAAAGAACTCTGGAGACGCTTTGAGGTTCACTGTGTCTATTATAATAAATTAAAAATAAGAAAGTAACAATTAAATATTGAAAAATAAACAAGCTGAAATTGAATTATTTTAAATAAAATAAGACTTGAATCATTAAAATTTCAGGCTGCTGAATTTAAACTTAAAAATTTTCATTCTTCAATTTTTTTTAATTTTTAATTTATAAGTGACATTTTTGAATTTTAATGTTTTGATAACAATGTAAAATCCTTTAATTGTAGTATATCAACCTAAAATTGTTTAAAAATGATATCATTTTGAACACATAAAAAATGTATTGATTCATTCTTCAAACTATAGGGACCTAATCTACCTTTACGATACTGCTGCCGCCACCGAAAATTGCCGCGACCCTGGCAAAAGTAAGGTGAGCAAAGCTCGAAATCCATTGGAAAGAATACAAAATAGATTAAAATTATAAATTCTGTCATAATTCATACGCACTTTGAAAACATTGTATGCGATTGAGAACAAATTTATGTATGGTAAAAAATGGTTAAAAATATGTACGACTTATGGAAGCATTTTATAATGTTACTTTACTTTGCATTGTTTTCAATGGGTTTCGAGCTTTGCTCACCTCACTTTTGCATCGATCGCCGTAATTTTTCGGTGAATCAGCGCCATCGAAAGATAGGTTAGGTCCCTATTTTATTTCCTAAAACGCATTCTCTCCTTTTCCTGCTTAGTCAAGCTTTGTTTATAAGATACCGATGCGGACCGATATGAGTTCGCTGAAAGAACACATTGCGTCGCACTTATGTTACGCATCTACATATACAATTAGGCTAATTATATTTCATGAAGAAGAATAATAAAAATTGAAATTTTATTACGGAAAATTCATTATTATGACACTTATCATTATTATTACACACCTGAGTACTCAAAAATTATAAGAAAAATATTGAAAATTGTTTCTTGTTTTCCAATTAGACATAGAATATTTTCCTTCTGTTAGACTTCAAATACTTGGCGGGAATTCTCAAAACAGAATGAAAAAGAATCCAAGAAAATGCAAAATAGCAGTTTTCTAATGAATTCATACTACTAACGGTATTTCTTGTGTTTTTTCAAAATGAATTATTTTTAATCGATAAATGACGAGTTTCCAAGTATTTTGTAAATAATTTACAATTGTTTAAACAATTATTATTCGTTTAAAAAATATATTTTTCTTTGTAAGTCGTGGAAAATTATGATTTTCGAGATATAAATTCCAGAGAATAATAACTTGTTACAATTTTAGGGAGAAAAGATTATTTAAACAAATGGAAATTGTTAAAATAATGACCAATTATGTAAAAAACAAAACATATTCTTCGAGAGAGAGGGGGGGGGGGAGAGATTGAGGGGCTCCTTTCGGTGGGTGAAGAGAAGCAAGCCTCCGGTCTGTGACATAAGACACAACGCGTGTGTCAGAGGCTTGCGTTACACGTACACTTTCCAGTCATGGTTTCATTTGAATCAGGCGCGACTCCCCATATCGAGCTCTAAGATGTTTACACATCAGAAGAATAAGTTCAAAATGTGTATCACGCATGACATTGATGTAGCTTAAGAATTTTTTGACAAAACAAGTTTTCCCGCACCCGCTTGGTCCGTAAACCATAGCAGTGAAAGGATGTTGCCAACGAGGGTCCATTTTCTATACTGATATATAATTCACTATAGTTCATCATTCATAGTAAAATAACATGATGAATAAATTATTAATTCAATTATTAATTAATAAATTAATTAAAATTGAAATTAAAAATTAATTTTTTTTAAATTAATAAATCACCTTCAAAAATAAATTAAACTAAATTATTAATTAATGAGTTAATGTTAATATCAATTAAAATAAATAATTTATTGAATCTAATATTATTTGAAATTAATACTTCAAACAGTATTTTCTGAAAACTAATCAGCTTGTAACCGCGGACAGTGTGGAACCTATATAAGCTTTTCGGTTCCACACCCGCAAACCTATATAAGCTTTTTCCGGTTTCACGCACGGGCCAGGCTTTTTAAGCTTATTAGAGCCTGGTTCGCATTCCGACAATCAGCTAATATCGCCGCAACAAATCGGCGACCGTCGACTTTGGAAGGCAATATCTCCACAGGAAGGAGGTTTTAATAACGATTATATCAATCTGCTAAGTTTTCTGAACAAAATGGTGTTTCTAAAATTTTTGTAAAAATTTTTCGTTCAGAGGTGTTAAACAAAATACAAATCATGTAAATAGGCCCACTGCTCAGACACCTGTACTTTCACATGACCCCACAGCTAATAATATGTTGGAAAAAATTTGAAAAAATTCTGGTGTGTTCTACCACATGTGTAGAATGCAGTAGAGATCTTAAAATTTAAAAATATTCAAAAATACCGTTTTTGCAAGCATATTTTTTGAAGGTTTTTATTTCGGAATTGAATTGAGCTATCGCGCCGTTTAATGGCTTGAACTATAGGGTAATGTACACTGATTACAATATTGTCCATGAGTGTGAATAAAAATTAGACTTCCGCAATAAAAGTCGCTCAGAATAATCTTGACTTTAATGAGGCAAGGCACGTGCCACAGTAGTAGAAAAAAGTGTAGAAAAAAAGGTGTAGGAAAAAAAGGGTAGAAAAAAAAGTGGCAGGCAGAAGTGTTCCCCAGATGTGTCCATGACCTTTTCTCGCTCAGCAGGACCGTCTCAAAACTTTGAGATGGGCTGCGCCCTTCTCTCCTGATACAAAATTTCAATATTATGATACAGTATCAAGCTTGCACACAAAATTTCTTGTATTTTGTTTATTTAATCTATTATATTTATTTCTGTATTATATTATAATTGTTATTAATCAGGCGGATAATTCGCTAAATAATTAGTTAAATTGTTATTTTTTTCAATTTTAATATCCTTTTGTTTAGAATGCGTAATTCGAAAATCTTTCACTTCAAAAGTTTTCCATTTTAGACCTTAATTTTTAAGCGTACATTTTAATTAGAAGAATTTTAAAATGAAGTTTTAAAAAATTAATCAATTAAAAAATAAGAAGCGGTTGAAAAGGAAGATTTTGGATAGAAAATATTTTCACTAGATCAACTGTAAATATAAATTAATTAATGATTATTAAAACTGAATTGTACTTTCAGAATTAAAAAGTTAATAATAATTGATTTTACAAGCCGATTCGGAATCCTTTCACTATTTTAGAATTGACAGATTTTAACGTTAAAAATTAAACTGTTTCAATTAGAAAGTCTTATTAGTTAAACAAATGTAAACGCCCAATTGAAACTTGATAAACTATTTTCAATTGTTAAATGACTTCAAAATAATATATTTATAATTAAAGGCTTTTATTAAAAATTTTATTTCCATTTTTAATAATCCATTTTTAAATCATTCAATTTCAAATTGTTAAATTAAGAAAATGAACAATTACTATTACTATTTAGAAATATCTGACTGTTCATTTAAAATCAGTGATTATAAATCAAATATTCAAAAGTAAAAACAAAAAAATAAACTTTTAGAACGTTACATTTTTAATTGTTCTATTTCAAAAACCTGATTCGTAAGTCTAATAAATGAATTTTTGTGTATAAATAAAAATTACACACCTATTATTCTTAGAAAAAATTCCAGTAACTTGAAGAGATTTTCAGAAGTTTTGAAATATGTAATTCAAAATTATTTAAAAATTTGAAATAATTTCAAATAATTTAAACGAAGTGTCTACGTGTACCAAAAATCCGGGTATTCGTGCCGAAATTTCAGTACAAATAGCCCACAGCCTAATTTAAAAGAAAATGTAGATTTTTGCAGATTTGGAACAAAAAATTTAGAATTTTTTTAAGAATTGTGGAAGGCTTTAAAAGAATAAAAAACATTTCCTTAAGATTCCTAGGAAAAGTGAAAATTATTTTTTATCACAAAAAATCAATTTCAACAGAACATTTGAAAAAATTTAAAAAGATTTACAAAATTGTCAAAAATGAATGTGGAAGATTTTAAGGAAATTTTTTTTATTTGGCAGGATTTTAAAAAAAAATTAGGAAAAATTCGAATCATTTTACAAGATGTTTACAAGTTCTGAAAAAATGTCTACAATAATTTAAAATGTGAAAAATGTAAAACAACATCTAGATTTTTGAAGATTTTGAAATAAAATTTTGAAGCATTGTAAGGATTTTTAAACTATTAAAATAAAAATCATTTGACTTTTATTTTAAGTAGTGTTCAGTTTATAAAAAGCTGCATTTTAAAATTCGTTTAATTGAAATGTACGTTTAAAAATTAAGATATAAAATGGAAAACTTTTAAGTGAAAGATTTTCGAATTAGGCATTTTAAACAGAATGATATTGAAATTGAAAACGATAGCAATTTAACTAATTATTTAAAAAACAGTTAAAATCAAATTTGGGCGTATTTTTTCACCCATTTCAGTAGCGAATTATCCGCCTGAATCATAACAATTATAATATAATACAGAAATAAATATAATAAATCAAATAAACAAAATACAAGAAAATTTGTGTAAAAGCTTGATACTGTATCATAATATTAAAATTTTGTATCAGAGAGAAAGGCGCAGCGCACCTCAAAGTTTTGAGACGGCCCTTACGTGCCTTACCTCATGAAACTCAAGATTATTCTGGGCGACTTTTATCGCGGAAATATAATTTTCATTCACTTTCATGGACAATATTGGAATCAGTGTACATTACCCTACAGTCCAAGCCATTAAACGGCGCGATAGCTCCATCCAATCCATAAATAAAAACCTTCAACAAAGATGCTTGCAAAAACGACACTTTTGAATATTTTTAAATTTTAGGATCTCTACTGCATTCTAAACATGTTGTTGAGCACACCATAATTTTTTCAAATTTTTTCCAACATATTATTAGCTCTGGGATCATGTGAAAGTACAGGTCTCTGAGCAGTGGGCCTATTTATAGCATTTTTACTTGTATTTTGTTTAACGGCTCTGAACGAAAATTTTTTTCATAAATTTTAGAAACATCATTTTGTTCAGAAAACTTAGCAGATTCGTGTAGTCGTTATTAGAACCTCCAGACATTTTTTCCTGCCGAGATATTGCCTTCCAAAATCGACTGTCGCCGATTTTTTGCGGCGATATTAGTACCCGGCACCCGCGTTCCCGGATCGCCTGGATCAGCTTATCATCAGTCGATCTCACGTTTTCGAAGAGGAGTTATTCAATTCGTAGATTGTTGCAAGAATCAGAGGTTGACGAGGTGAATATTTTGCTTTTTTCACTGTCCCACTTTCAGATATTGATAATGACATATCTGTAGGAAAAATTCGTTTTTTTGAGACACTTTTCGCTATCAAATCTTGTGAGGCTTCGCTCTGATTGATACTAGATTCCATCGTCTGACTTGGAGACTGCGATATGTTATATGTTGAAATTTTCAGAGTATAACTGAGACATTTGTGCGGCGCGGTAGGTCTATTCTAGCTGGGAGGCGTAGCTATGACGTCACATGTGGTCAACCAATCAGAATATCTTCTCTCTTGAGAGAAAAGCGCGTGAGTACCTACTTTACTGCATTGATTGCAAGAGATTGTTATCCATAATAGCCTCGTAACACAGGTAAATGAAGAGAGAGAGAGAGAGAGGGAGAGAGATTGTCAAGCTGAGACTTTTTGCAGACAACCTTTACCGGTTCAGTGATGGGCGTGTAAATGTTTGTTAGTTATTCAGATAATACTGAACCGTTTCAAAGTCTTTTTAAATTCGAAATAGATTTGCGGCAAAACACTTAAGATATTATCGATCGTGTGCAAACTCAACCAGAGTTTGCGTGTTTAAAATATTTATGGCATCGCATCTACAATTCTATCCCTAGACAGTTAATCCGTCTCTCTAGATACCTGTTGTACAAAGTTGGGCTAGACTGCAGTCTAGTCGACCAGCCTAATGATGATGCTCAGAATGCTTGTATTGTATTCTACGAGGTGCATGTAAGAAAGATTGCCATATATTTACAGAGTATATGACCTCTTCAAATAACCACCAGGCTGGTTGTTGTCTAATACTTTTCTCCATATTTTGAGATGTAAAATATTTTGAGGGTAAATTCTGACAATGGTTTCCATGAAAAATGAAGGTTTGGCAAAGCACCTGATTGGTCATTACGTCTTTCCAATAGGAATTCTGAAAATGCAAAAACTGTCTATATTTCCCACTTCCTCGAAATATTCTTCAAGATGATAGGTTATCGTTGTAAACGCCTAATTTTTCCCACCACCCCCATGCACCTTTGATGTTTTGATATAGCCACCCTGTTCAGCTTCAACTTCAAATCCTTGAAATCCTATTACAATGTTCGTTGCAACGATATTGGCGAATATCATCACCATGTGTGGAATGTCAGGAGACTTACAGGAATGTGAGTTAAGGGTAATCCTCAAATTTCTGCTGACATTTCTCGATGGAGTCGGAGTCGGTCGCGTTTCAAGAGTGATTGGCGATAACGAGATTGTGCGTGAAATGATGATGACCCGAAGAAGAGAGATTGATAAGCAGCAAATATGGCTCGACAGGTTTAGAGAGTTCTACAGAAATGGTAAGTCGAAATAAGATATTATATTCTTAGATACAGTAGTTTCAAATATTTTTATAGCAATAATCACATAATAATAATCATTTTTATTTTCTGTTCCAGCTCTTGGGGAAATATCCGAAGATGATGGCAACAGCAACCCTTCAACATCTCAGCCTCCTCCTTCTCAGCCACCTGCAAGTCAGTCAGCCCCAGCACCTGGAATAGTGGACCAATATGATGATGATACGGTAATGGTTATTGCGGCTGTAGATTTACCATCATCATCATCGTGATCAGTACCCGTGATAACACCTGCGGCTCCCAATGTCCCCTTCATTGATGACGACGAGGACGTCGTGGGTGTTGATTCAGAAAGTGAAGTTCAGAGAAACAATATTGATAGTTTTTGTGAGATTGTGGACTTGTGCGACAGTGATAACGACGATAACGGCAGTGTCAAAGCAAATAATTCTTTAAACGACGATGACGGAGGAGCAGAATGTGGAATAGGACGAGGAGGAAGATGTGAACGAATACGATGATAATGAGGCCAGAAAGCGGTCATATGTGGAGAGGGATGATGAAATCGGTAAGTCGTTAGTTTTAATCTATGTTTCGTACCGTATAATTATAATATATAATTATAATAATAATACTAAAATTTTACGGTATGAAAACATGATTACTTGTATTGAAGAAATGTAGTATTGAATACGATAAATCAAATGAAGTGTACTCTACAATTACAGTGTAGTGTATGTCACATAATATAAGGCACATTTGTACTTATATTAACATATTAAATGACCCTTAAATCATATGGCTCATAATACACTCTTATAAAGTACGCTTCAAATACTTTTTCAATCCAAGAAATTTTTGTTGTTTCAAGAAATAATTTTTTTCCAAATGAAAAATCATTATTTTTATGAGAAATTTTTTTTTGTAAAATATTCAATTAGGCATATTTAGTGTTACATTTTCTTTGATTCACGTAATTATTTACAATTCTTTCTTTTCGTTTTGAATTGAAGCTGCGATAACATCAATTACATTTTTAACATTTTTGTGCAAAATGCGTTTTCAACCATAAAAAAATACAACTGTCATAAGACTACATTTTTGTAGTTCTTGTAATTGAAAAACACTGTTTTCTTCTTCTAATCGTAAAAAATACGAGTTGTCTTATTTTTATTTGATCTGAAAAGTGTAATAACATATACCAGTGAATTTTGATCTTGTGAAAATATTACTCACAACACATGAGTCAGTGAAGTTTCAGTGATTCGCAGTGACTTTCTTCCTGCGATTTATATTAGTGTAAATCCATTAGCAAATCAGTCCAATTTCGCTCAAATTTTCTGTAATTTCGGCGTCATTTACTGAATATTTCAGTGACTTTTCACGGATTGACGTGTGTTCATTGCCGTGTGTTCAACGAGGCCATGGTAGAAAAAGACCTCGTTCGCCCGAGAGCGAACAAGACATAATAGAGCCATATCTCAGCGGAGATGAGAGTCACGACGATATAGAGTCTAGCCAGGCTGTTAAATTACCATCAAATTCAAAATTTTTAATTATATGTAGGAAAAATCGAAATTATCCACATTTCGGTTTACAGGGTAGCGAAATGGAATTACAATTCTGCTACACATCTGACGAAAGAATTTGTCCGATAGAGTGGCTCGAAACGGCTGTGCGAGAAGTATTTCAATTTATCATAACTCCATATAAACCGCGCGATTTAATCGGTATTAAATTCATAGCCGATAGCTTTACACAGCATGATGCGGGTCTATCATTCCGATATGTACGTGATTGCCATTTTGAGGATTTATGGAATTTAATGTTCATGGTCACTCAGAGTTTCGCCGAGTTCCGCATTGATGATAGTTTTAAATTGATAATCGATTGTGTTAATAACCCTGTGGGTGGGGGTGGGGGGAATTGACGTGCGATGTACTTAAAAAAAGATCTATTTTAACTATATTGAATGCCGACAATTTATGCCTCCCGCGTGCAATTGTTTGTGGTAAAATTTATAGGAAACGCGGTCAGATCACTACTGGAGATAAAAATGAAGTTTGAAATCGCGTAAGAAGTCGAAATTCAACCCTTCCAAAAAGTTTAGCTCAGGAATTGTGTCAAAAAGCCCTTGTTGATATTGCGCTAGAAGGATGTGGATTTTTAGAATTGGAAAAATTCCAAACATACCTTGTCAACGGGGGTATTGCACTTATTGCATTTGATTTCAAAACCTTTGGGTGTGGCGAGGAACCCCCGTTTTCGATGGGGGGTTCACGCTTCATCGAAAGAGGTGAGGTTCCCTCACACATTATACATCTTTTGTTCAATAGTGATAGCAACCATTATCACACTATTTTAAATTTAACAGGGGCTGCATCCTCTCGGGATTTTTGTACGCCCTGTAACAAGGGGTACAATAACAGGTCCAGTCATAGGTGTGCACATAAATGTGAAGCCTGTTTCGCTCAGACCTCATGTTTAGAAAATTGTTCCAATAATAGATCAACAGATGCCCCCAAGTGTGAAAAATGTCTTCGTCGGTTTTTTAATAATGATTTCTTTAATCGCCATTTAACGCCTGGTTCATAATCCTCCGAAAAAATGTCTGTGACCGTTGAAAATTTGCCTCGAGTGTTTACGCTTAGTGAATATTAAAAAAGATAAAAATCACAGATGTGGGTTCAGTTTTTGTAGGATATGCAAGTGTGATCGTGAATACAATCACGAATGTTTTATGAAGCCTATACGTGATCGTGTGGGTGGTAATAACACTAATATTTCGGAACCTGTGATTTTTATTTTTTATGATTTCAAAACACAGCAGGGAGAAACACTAGCGGGGGATGCTAGCGTAAATGAGCACAAGGTAAATCTTTGCGTTAGCCCAACAGGTATGCAGTTGGTGCTTTCATGAACAGGATATTAGAAAATCTTGTGAACACTGTGGATTGAGACGCGAATTCGTGTTTGCTGGTGAAAATCCCATGCGAGATTTTGTAGATTTTACACTCCGTTCAGTTGAAAATTTTAAAAAGATTATCTGCATAGCCCACAGTTCTAAAGGGTTTGATGCTCAATTTATTTTAAAACATCTGACAGAGCACAGATCTACTGAAAAAATAGATCCAGATCTCATACTCAATGGCACCAAAATCATTTCAATGCCTGTCAAACATACAGTGTTTATAGATACTTTGAACTATTTCAAGCTCCCTCTTAGTGCTTTACCAGCTTCGTTTGGGCTAGAAGGTATAGGTGAACAAAATGGAACATTCCCACATGTATTTAACATCCCGGAAAATAAAAATTATTGTGGTCCTCTTCCCTCGATTGAATTTTGTTCTCCGGGTCCAATGAGTAAAAAGGCTCGAAAATAATTTTTAAAATGGTACGAGGAAAAAAATCTTGATCCGAATTACCAGTTTAATTTTTGGCATGAGCTGGTATCTTATTGCAAAAACGATGTGGATATCTTACGTTGTGCATGTATTGCGTTTCGTAAGATATTTCTTGAATGTGGAAATGTTTGCACATTCACCGAGCCCCCCACGATTGCATTGGACTGCAATTTATTTGTTCGTAAACATTTGTTACGAGAGCAGACAATAGGGAGTATACCGAGAGGTGGGTACAGGTACGGTGATAATCAGTCTACAATTGCAATCGAATGGCTTTTATTTATGGAAGGAGAACTTGGTGTAGAGATTCAACACGCTGGTAGGGGTAGGGTTTATCGTCTTCGTGAAGGGCCTATTGTAGAGGGGTACTTTCAAGAAGACGATAACGGACCCCGTCATGTTCTCCAGGTTCACGGCTGCTTTTGGCATGGTTGCAAACGATGCAATAACACGGGTAGAGATGAAATAGTCATAAAATCTAAGAAAAGCATGAATGATCGTTATGAACGTTCGCGCGCTCTGACTTCTAAAATTAAAAGATATGGTTACGAAGTCACTGAAATGTGGGATTGCGATTTCAGGCTTTTGAAAAAAGAGGACAAAAATCTGACACAATTTTTAAAACACCATCCCGTTCTAAAACTAGATAAAATATTAAACCCTCGTGATGCTTTTTACGGAGGTCGTACGGAAAACATTAAATCATATTACGAGCTGAAAGACGGAGAGATAATTGAATATAAAGATGTATGCTCTTTGTATCCTTTTATCTCGAAGATAGGCGTGTTTCCTGTAGGGAATCCGATATTGTACGTTGTTTCTGATGAGTGTAAATCATTTACTGGCCCTAATTACGATCTTAGCAAAGTCGAGGGTTTAGTGCGTTGTACAATTTTGCCACCTGGCAAGCTCTATCACCCCTTTCTGCCTGTTCGTATGCATGGTAAATTAATGTTTTCCCTCTGTCGCGCGTGCTGTGAAACTATTGAACAAGGTGAATGTCTGCATGAAGATGAATCACAGCGTGTGTTTGAAGGTACCTAGGTTTCCCTTGAATTGAAAAGAGCAATAAAACTAGGCTACAAAATCGTAGAAATATCAGAAATTTGGCAATCCAGGGTTGTTCAGTATGATCCAGTTACACACAAGGGCGGTCTTTTCGCAGCATATATCAATATGTTCTTAACGATTACGCAAGAAGCGAGTGGGTGGCCATCATATTGCATCGATGAGGCTTCAAAACTTGAATACCTACGCCAATACGAACAGGCAGAAGGGATCAAACTCGATCGCGAAAAAATTAATAAAAATCCTGGCTTGCGATCCGTGGCAAAATTATGCATTAAATTTTTCTGGGGTAAGTTTGGTCAGCGAAATAATTTACCTCAAAAAGAGATTGTAAGAACACAGGAAAAATTATTACGTATGCTACCTAATCCGGAAATCGAGGTAAGGAATATCGTACCTGCAAACGACAAAATGCTGTACCTTTGTTGGGCATACCGAGAAGAGGCAGTCACAACTCTGCCTAATACAAACGTCATCATTGCAGCGTATACGACTGCACAAGCCCGATTAAAGTTGTACAATTACTTGTCGCAACTAGACCGACGTGTCTTGTACTATCACACGGATTCCTGTATATATATAACTCGCGGAATACCGGGGTAATACAGCCCACCTGTAGGTTCACTCTTGGGGGATTTAACCGACGAGCTTGATAAAGATCACGGCAAGGGTAGTTATATACGCGCTTTGTTTCAGGTGGACCAAAATTGTACGCGTATATAGCCCGCGCTGCAGATGGCACCGAATCAGCAGTGTGTAAGGCTAACGGTATAAGATTAAATTTTGATAATTCTAAACTGGTAAATTTTGACTCTTTTCGGGACCTTGTGACAGCCGATAAGGAGCTCATTGAAATTAAGTCTCCGGCGATTCGAACCACTCCCATTCATCAAGTAGTCACTCGTGATGAGAAAAAGATCTGCAGAGTTGTAGATATGAAGAGAAGTAAGGTAGACAATTGCGATTCTCTACCCAATCGTTATAAAACATCGTAGATCATTTCGCTATAATTTTAAATACCGACTTTGCTAGATAATTTTCTATAGTTTATTTTGAAAATTTTAATTCATTCAGATTTCTTCGCCACACACTATAAATTTACTGACAAATAAAACAATTATTACGTAGCAAATATGTTTTCTTTTACATTATTTGATTTGAACCTGTGTTAAATACTATACAGTATACTAATTCTCAGCGGACCTTTTTAAGAAAAAAGACCATTTTTCAACAAATAATTGCATTTTCTACTAAACTGTTGAAATTTCAAGAAAAAATAAGCATTTGTTATCAAACACTAGCTTTTCAGCCGCTAAATATGAATTTTCAACAAAAAAGTTTATTTTCTACCAAACTGTTGACATTTTAAAAAAAGACGAGTTCTTTATCAAACACTTGCATTTTCTGCCGGGAAATATATTTTTTTAATAAAAAAGAAATTATTTTCAACCAAGTCGTTAAATTCTCACCTCAAAAGGAGGCCTTTTTAATAAGAAATTTCATTCTCATCCATATATTTGAATTTTCTGCCAAACTAATGAAACTTGAAGGCATGAAAACGACTTTTTTTACAAACCAGTTCATTTCTTAACCCGAAAATATAAATTTGCAAGAATACACTGTTCCTGGAGGTTCTGCAAGCACTCTGCACAATTTTTACATATGATTTCCTCATTCATAACTTCGTTGCCGCAATCAGACGCGCAATACCGCGCACTTAATGGCGGCGCCATATCCCCCTTATCGATTGGCCGATACCCCGCGCGCCTGTTACGCTGGGTCCTTCTGATTCATCCGTCCATGATTACTACTTTTCTAATTGATTGCAAACCCGACACCTATATATATATTTAGAAAAAATGCCAATTAAAGATTACAAAAATCGTTAATATTATTAATATTATTCATTTTTATCTACGATATATCGTAATTTCTAACTATTTGCATCTGAGTCGAAAATAAAGGGTTAATTAACGCTGATGATGAGTTATTCTAAAATATGATTATCACTAAAAAATGATGACTGGAAATCAATACATATTTTGTATGAAAAAAATTTTATTATACCGGAAAAAAATGAAAACCAAGTTCAATTATCAAAAAGGATAAGTTTTTAATTAATGAGGTCTGCTTTTGTTCATTATACAATTTCATAACACTTTACCATTTATAAATTTTGTTTAATTTACTTTTCCAAGATTCTGCAATTTTCATTTTTGAAAAGTAAACATAGAAAAATGGCATGCAGCTTTTCTCCGGTGAACTGTAATAGTGTTTTCATACAACATGTATTATTGAGGGACATAGCAGTAGCATTATATTTTTTAGTGGTGATTATGTTTCTCACCCAGCTGAAAAATCCTGTACCGGAACCTCGGAGGATCCTGCACATGTTCCTGTACACGAACCTGTACACGAACCGGCACACGAACCTGCACAGGTAATCTTAACTGTTCCTGTACATACACTTAGCGACCGAAACTGTACATAATCCTGCAAGGGAACCTGTATACAAGCTAACCTTTGAATGATTCTGTACCGGTTCCTTCACAGAGAAAATTGAGACGCGAGTTCATGTGCAGGAACATGTTCAGGATCCTATACATGAACTTGCATAGGATTTAGACCACGTGGGTTCGCTAGTGGCTTGCCTCTCTCGATAATGAGTTGGATCTTCAAGGGAATAAAAGAAAGGCAACTTCACAGCTGTAAGCAACATGAGTTTTTGTGATGGCTTTCTGTAAAGGACCATATACGTGTTTCTGTACAGGAACCCACGCTTCAGTTTATGACGCAAAGGAACCTGTACAAGAATATGTACATAATCATTCAGCGGTTTCTTTATCGGCGCAGGTTCCTTTGCAGGTTCATGTACTGTTTGCTTTGCCGAATTTCTGCACAGGAACCGTCAAGATTACCTCCACAGGTTCGTGCATATGAACATTTGCAGGATCCTCCGAGGTTCATGTACAGGAATTTTCAGCTGGGCAATGAATTATAACCAACATCTAGCACAATATTAAATTTTTGAGTGAATTCGACTGAAGAGAAATTAAAACGATATATCGTGGATAAAAGTGGATGCGAATAATTAATTGCGGCATGGATTCAATTAGATAGAATTTAGAAATGAAGGGATAGAGACAGGGATAGAAAAAGATATGCAGTTGTTAACAACAAGGATAAAAAAGATAGGCAGTTGTGAACAACAGGGATAGAAAAAGATAGGCAGTTGTGAATAGCAGGGATAGAAAAAGATAGGCACATGTGACCACAAGGAATAGAGTCAGTGATAGAGAAAAATATGCAGTTGTGTCCACGAGGGATAGAGTTTAGAGTCAGGGACACAAAGACATAGGCCTGAGTAGACACGACGGATTAGGGCGTGGACAGAAAAAGATAGTTTTTGTGGGATGAAAATTATGAATCTGAAAGGGATTGAATATCTCTATCTTTTTCTATCGACACATTTCTATCTTCTTGAATCTTTTTACTTCCAGCAGGGAAGGAAACTGCAAACCTTTACGATATGACTAACCCTTACAACTCCGATTACCTTCACTTAGCGTACATCTCATACAAGCTGTAAATCTTATATGTTTTTATACTACGGCATTGACCAGATATTTACGAGTTAATAATTCCTGTAACTGCTTTTTGCCAGAAAAAGAGCATATGCGGGAAGCTCTGCTTTTCTGCTTCAATTTGAAGAAATCGGCTGCCAAATCGCATCAAATACTGGTGGAGGCCTATGTTGACAGTACTTTATCGGAAACAACGTGCAGAGTTTGATTTCGGCGGTTCAAAAACGGCAATTTTGACCTGAGCAACAAGAAGCGTGAAAATCGGCCCAGGAAGGTTGAGGACCATCAATTGCAGGCTCTTTTGGACGAGGACGATATCCAATCGCAAAAAATGCTTGCCGAGCAATTGGGTGTTACTCAAGTAGCCATTTCCATGCGTCTACGTGCCATGGAAAAGGTTCAAAAGATCGGAAAATGGATGCCGAATGAATTGACCGATAGGCAGATGGAACAAGACCAAAACACATGCGAAATCTTGTTCGCGAGACAAAAAAGAAAGACGTTCCTGCATCGGATTGTGACGGGCGATGAGAAGTGGATATATTTCGAGAATCCTAAGCGCAAGAAATCGTAGGTTGATCCCGGCCAACCCTCAAAATCTTTCCCAAGGCTTCCCGCATATGCTCTTTTTCTGGCAAAAAAAACTAGACATGATTACCAAATATGTTGTTGTATACACTTGCTAATGATGTGCAGTGCACTGATTAGATGTTGACAGATATCAAACTCATAAAAAAGAAGTATGGCGTGTCCATGGTAGCTTCATAGGCTCACTAACGCCATCTATGAGCAAACAGCGGATTTAAGCTTATACACCTGGTATATCAATATATTTTTCAAATATTTTTTTGATTCTTAGTTGTGAAAAAATGAATCTCTACTCGATCAGAATTTAACTTAAAACGCATACTACCAAGATTTCTGTATACCACGAATGAATAATGAGGAGACCAAACTCACGCACGGGAAACTACCAGCGAAACAACATTTGAAAAAAAGTGCGTATAAGGTTTCAAATATAATACTTAATAGTTTTAGTTAAGTGAATACATACGTTTAGTGAGTTACATGTGATTGCGTTAATCAAAGTAATACATTATGAAAGTAGTAAATATAGATTGAAATACCAATTGAAAGATTTCATGTTCATATAATTTTATTAAATTCTATATTTACCACTTTTATAACGGACTCCTTTGATTACCGCAATCTTATGTCGTTTACTTTACTGAAAGTATTAATTATATTATACACCTTTTACACACTCATATTACTTGGCAGCTCAAAAAACTTTTGCCAGTTGCAAAAGAAAATAAACTCGCATAACCTGATAGACATAATTCATTCTCAAAATCTTTCTCAGTCGCACTTTTCCGTGCGTGAGAAGATGACACACTGCGCTTGCGCACACAGTGACTAGTGAATATTACTTATAGGCCTGGTACTTATGGTGCCGTTGCTCCTGCCAAATGGCATGCACGGAGATCGGTCTCATTATTCCTTCGTCCTGTATACATGCTTCATGAGCTGAACCATCGAGGAGTCGAAACACCGTGCATGTTTCCAGGAAGTTGAGACGCTAGATAGTCCTGCAATGATCCCTGAATATATACAAACACAGGAAGCAGGGTTCAGGTCAGTCTGAATTTCTACCGGGTCCGGCAACGTGAATACTCTGCAGAATACGTAGTAAAATATACCAGTACTTAATTTAAGTGAAAAACAACATAACATTTTATTCCAATTGATATACCAAGTTCAGGAGTTTCAGTAAGAGTTCTAAAATGTATACAGACTTAAACAGCCCTGAATACCTTACTTCTGGCTTAAGAGTTTTATATAGATAAATTGTATTTTTCATTGGGTAACAGTTAAATGATTGTAAAATGAACATCAACATTCATATATTGTACTGTGCATTGTACAATCGTTTAATTATTATCTAAATCACCTTTTCATAATTGTTCTTTATAGTATACCATTAAGGCATTTCCCTTTCAGGGTAGGCATGACACTGCCCGATTCGGGTAGTGTTTCTAGGTGGATAGTTTCTTGTAGTTATAAATAACTACAAGTGTGGGCTCACCACACCCACGATGTGCCAACAGCACTCGTTTTCTCGAATGGTCACCCATCCAAGTACTAACCGCGCCCAACGCTGCTTAACTTCAGTGATCTGACGAGAACTGGTTTTTTCAGCGTGGTATGGCTGTTGGCAATATAATATAACGCAGATGCTCGATATTGAGTATACTACTCTGAAAGCAAAGATTCTTGGAAATCAAACTCTTAATTCTTCCATAATTTGTTGATAAGTATGAGCATCCTTTCTCCTTGTGGTTGTGGTAGTAAGTATCACGCCCTCTTGTTGTAAATGAATAGGACTGATAATTAAGTTCTTAATGGATTTGTTTGGTCTTATATTCTTTGGTGGTGGAGGCGGTACTGGAACGTGACACGAATTGTTTTGCAAATTTGCGAGTGCATGTGGAGCTACATGTTTACCAAAATTCCTGTCCTGTATTTTTGTTTCAAGCTCTCCGCATATATTATTTGGCATTTGTCCATTATCTTGAAATTTTTTCGAGTCATTATGATAACTATGTTTGTCTCGCTGGTAGTAGACACCGGCGAAAATAAGAACATTCAAAATTAGCAAACTGCAGCCAATGGCTATTGTAACACTTAATGCAGTAGAATATGCAGCAAATCCATCTTCAGGTTGAGCAGTAGTTTCGCCAAAAGCTGGCTCGCTTGGTAAGGCAGTCGATGCATTCTGATGTTTTTCTGGTGGAAGTTCCAAACTGGGCGACGTTAGGTTTATCGGAATTTTCTGAACAATTTTTGGTGATATCTGAAAATATAATTTTCCATACATAAATATGACAAGTGGAATGAACTAAATATAGTGTCGGTTTGCAAACCCGAAACCCGACTCGAAGTAATTTTGTACATCACTAGTTATTTATGTAATTAATACAAATTTTTGTTTATTAAAAGAACATAGGAATCAATGCAGTAAGAGAAAATCTGACCTTATCCATGTCTAGTAAATGATGTGACTTAGGTACATCATCTGAACCGGGTTTGTGAAGATCGGGTACCAAATTCAGCCAAAAAGATAAACGATGTGCTCGGTAATGATTTTTCAATTTTGATTTTATATCTGTAACAACGATACATATATACATAATTATTTCGCTTCTTTCGTCAAATATACATTCATTGATATTTTGCATACACATGAGAATGGAAAATATTCTGAAAATATGGCCTGCTCTACACCCGTGCATTGTAGTTTAATTTGGTTTCGCTAACGAATTTTTTCTATGGTGGAATGTAAAACAGCCGATGAACACTATGACAAAATTCATTTTCCATTCATTATTATTTTAAAAATGGAAGGTGAAAATTCAGAAATGTATGAAAAGGAATGCCAGAAAGGACTAGGTCTCCTGAAAACGTGGATTCGTATAGGCGAAAAAAAACTCCAACTATGATAAAAGAAGAAGTATAACGAAGCTTGTTTAAATTAACACTTCCTTATATCTTTCAAAAACTTTTTCAAATCTACCCATAAGAGACCAGATTCTGTTGAATCAATATAATAATTATTTTCAATTCGGAAGTAAACATAACCAAGACATGGTTTGGGAAAATCACTTAAAAAAGTAAATAATATCGCGAGTGGAGCTAGAATAACCTAGAATTTCCTCAAAATTCTTACCTATACTTAGATATTTCTTATGTACGGCTTCATAAGCTGTCCAATCAATATTTTTTAATTTTGAACGGTCAGGTCTGGAATTAAGTTGTCCGAAATCTATTATCCCCTCATTAGGATTTCTGGAAATAAAAATGATTATTTTTGTGAGAAAATCATGTAGTAATATTAGTGAAGAGACCTAGCGCTAATGAATTTAAGGCAATTATTTGAGAAAAAACTTTGCCATTTGTACAAATATTTAACAAGTGAGATGAGGTAAAATGTTTGAATTTGTTACTGATACCATCTGCTTCCTCTTCAGCTTATAGTAACTCTTTCAATATCAATCAACCAAAATCCTGTCTCATACAGTTTCAACAGGATTTTCGCGCCCCTTTAACTGATCATCAGCATTAAAAAAAAAATTTCTCAACTTTCAAAATAAACGTCAAAAATAAATTTCATTTTTGCGAAATTATTGGACAATTTTTGTTCTTTTAAGACTTGAAAGAAAGCAGCGGAGAGGCAGGGCGGGTTCTACTCCAAGATTCCTACTTACCGACATTACCGACATGGTTCTGTTCCATGATAAAAAGCGTGGTTCATGTCCGTGCTTAATCTAGAAGGTTTGAGATCGATGCGGACGGTACTAAAATTAATAAATTATTAAATGATGTTGCAATATCCGCTTTCACACCTTAAATCATGTCAAAATTGCAATGGAACGTTGTTTTTTGAATTTAAGAATAATTTTTCTAAGAAGCAAGTTCAATAATTCAATAAAAAATTCCTTGACGGTACAGCCATTGATAATGCTGACAAACTAATTGTTTGAACATTTATAACTACCTCATAAATATGCGTCACTCCTTTCACATAATTTCTTTGATATTTTCAATACTAAATTCCTTAAAGGTCCTCCCTTTAATATTTGTCAACAAACATTTAAACATTGTAATTTAAACATGTCATAAGTATGCGTCACTCGTCTGACATCATCTCTTCAATATTTTGAATAACAAATTCTTCGGCGGTACTGCCTTTAATGTTGCCCACAAACGAATTTTATAAACATTTATAACTACGTCATAAATATGCGACCCTGTCTTTGATTTTTTTTAATGTATATGCGTGTGAATTATCGAAGCTTATTCCAGTTAGATAGGTAGAACAAGCTATATTTCAAGCTGTCAATGAATACTCTGGGAACATTTGTTATTATAAGTGTCTAAATACGTATCCGATGTTGTGAATTATTTGGTATAATATGAAATGCATTATTTGATTTTCAACACGTTTGCGTTCCGAGAGTCGTTTTTTATTACATACACCTCATGATTCATTTAATTAGAAGAGAGATGCTTATAATTTTCTATCATTCAGGAATATTATGCTCCGAACACTTCAGAACGGGATGAGCTGAAAACCTTCCTGATTCTGTCATAAATCCTCTCAAGCCCGACGAGGTGGAGACCGGAGCAAGGCGACTTGTCGAGCCCAGTTAATTACAGACCAATAACTTGTTTGAACACGCTGTATAAGATCTTTACAGCTATCCTAAACGACAGGATTTTTCAAAGAATTGAGCCTGTGTTGGAGAGATGTACAAACAACGTGGCTCGAAAAAAGGTGAAGCAGGTTCCCAAGAGAACCTGTTAGTTAACATGTGTGTCTGCAAAGACGCAGCAGCCCACCAGCGCGCCCTGTCGATGGCCTGGATTGACTACCGGAAAGCTTTAGATTCAACCTCTCGTAGACTTATCATCTGTCTGTTGGAAAGCTTGAAGGTTTATCCACACATAGTGAGATGCATGTAGAGATTGATGCCCCTTTGGAAAACTAGATTTGCTATCTCATCTGGAAATTATGGTGTGACAACAAACAGCGTCAGCTTCCAGAGAGTGTCTTTCAGGGTGACACCAAGAGCCCTCTGCTCTTTTGCATAAAACTTCTGCCACTATCTTTCATACTACGCGATTCTACTGAGTACCTGTGCGCCGACACTAATCAACGCGAGCATAAGGTCACTCATGCATTCAGGACGTAACATCGGTAAAGGAGTCTCTCCGAAGCTCATTCAAGTTTCTTCTTCGACAGATTTGGTCCTCAAATCTGTCCGCGTTGAAACAAGCATCTGCGACTAGCATGCTTGCCGTCCCGGTTCTATTTTATTCATTTGGGATGGTTCAGTGGACGAAGAACAAGCTTTCGGCCTTTGATATCGCCACGCGTAAGATCATGCATATGCAGAAGAGCTTGCATATCAATTCGTCCATTCCGTGATTATACATCCCACAGCGTCAAGGCGGGCGCGAACTTCTGAATTGTTGAAGGAGCTTCCTTTACGTAGACGCGGAGCAGGCGGCTGAGACCCTTGTTCTAAATTTTGACATCAGAAGCGAGGAAAGTGCATTACCCCATCTAGATGCCTCATTTTTAAAAGCCCAAGTGAAGAAAGTAGAGGTTGAAAAATTCCGCCAACAGCTCCTCCACCAAAAAATGAACGAAAACTCTTACAGAAATGTAGAAAATCAGTTCTTGTCGAAGGAGCTAACTTTTACTTTTCTTAGATCATCATGACTTAGTTTAGATACAGAGGGTTTCATTTTCGAATGACAGGATAGTGTCAATTCCACCTTAGTATACCGTGACCGCATTTTACGTCAAAAAGTTTCCAGCGATAGGTGCAGAGCGTGTCATAAACACGATGCGTACCTAAAACACATACGTATCTCTGCAGACATAATGCGGCCCTAAGAGTACTTTACAGACACTTTTTTCGCTCTTACGGTGTTATCCGCGACTCTGCCTTGCAGAACGGTGAGAAGGAGCTAGAGTCAATTGTCCAAAACGAGAAGTGCCAAATTTTCTGTAACTACGATTTTCGGACATAAGTCTCAATTTCACGCCTGAGGCCTGATATTATTCTCCAGGACTTCGAGAAACGAACTATTTTCGTGATCGAATTCTCTAATTCGAGCGATTGCAACATCACTGCCAACGAGACGGAGAAGGAGAATATGTATCATTACCACGAAAGGGAGCTTCAGCGACTTTTGCCAGAATATTCGGTTAAAGTGATTATCCTTGTGATCGTTGCTCTCCGAGGTGCGAAACTATCACCGGTTTCACCGGCCTGTCGTTATGATTTCGTCATGTCCTGTAAGTAGTTGAGCGAGGTCGGTTCGGGGGCACTATTACGTAGTTTCGGCTGCCACCGACAGATGGCGCGACTGGTCAGTTACCATGAGTTGGTAAAACAGTTATAAGTTAGTCACTATAAGTCAAAAAGATAAAAATATGCATTAACATCTGTCGGTAAGGTAGAAGTATGCATTACCATCAGACGGCAATGTAGAAACTGGTGTTATCATCATTCCACAAGGTATGTTTCTGCACTACCACCAGTCGGTAAGGTAGTATCTGCATTACCATCGTTTGGTAAGGTAGGGATCTGCCGTGGATTAATCTCTCGATCGATAATTTGGGTCCCTACCTTACCGACCTAGACCCCCATTTCCGGTTCAAACTTTTTAGAAGCATAGATATTGGATGTAATCTCTAACGGCTTTACAGGAAAGATCAATCGATATCATTATTACCTTCCGCCTAGAATGGTACATATTCAAAATTCAATGTGTTAAGCCTTACAGAAATTTCTTTGTGGACATGATGTCTAATGATTTTCTATACATCGAAGTTTCTATAAGGTTCGTTGCACGTAGGACTCTTGCTTGCATCAAATTTCTAGAACCCTCGATATTGAATATGTGATCTCTACCTAAATTCTAGAACTATGTGAAAGCCCATTAGTAGTTTACAGTACATAGAGCTGCATAGTGTAGTTATATGTTACATACGGCTGTGTAGTACACTTTCACGGCATATGAGACTGCAAGGTACTGTTCCAACGGCTTCTATAACACGGTTTTGTTCCAAGCTAAATGCTGGTAAAACAGTGATCGGTCATTCACCGACAGATAATAATGATTCGAATACGTGCTAAGATACCACCAGTCGATAAGTTTGTACCAGTAACAAATGGCGCCACCGTCATATCTGTAAAATTGGCGGGAAATTGAAAGTTGCATGTAGAAAAATTAAATTTGCAATAGGGGCGACAAATGTGAAAGTTTTACCAGGAGCAAAAAAAATTTGCGCATGCGTAGTGAAGATTATAAATATGAGGTTAGTTCGCCAGGCGACTTTTCGAAATGTATTGACTACATCTCTTGTTTGGATGGCTGTATCAATTAGATTAAAGTATAAAAATTCTTAAAAATGTAAGCAATAGAGAAAATTTTGAAAGGAAATAGTCCTTATATAAACACAAATTCTACCTGATCAATTTAATTTAATTTATTTAAGAATTTCATGCTAAACTGAATAAGTGTCAAGAGCGCAAAATTTGAATTCAACCCAACGACATTTGTAGAAGTCCAGCGCTGAAAAGAATGATAGCGAGCAATATTTCAGATTTTGAATTCAACCCAACGAAGTTTGTAAAGTCCATCGCTGAAAGGAACGATATTAATTGATGCTTAACTGAGAGAACGGGTTGAAATAAATTTCGACTTGTAATAACCTTAAATGTTTGTTTATTCAAGAAAAAATACTCAACCCAATTTTACAATCTAGATTCTTAACTTGGTTTAACAAATTAATCTCTCAACGTAATTATACGAATGGAACATAGTTAAAACAACAAATTCACAATGGTTATTGTCAACATTTCTTCATTATAAAAATCTTCATAAAATGTCAATTTCAAAATAAAACTTTAATTCTGTTGTAACATAACCAGCATTCTCATTCCTATAAAAATTTCCAATCAGGATCATTTTTGTCATGCTCATCATGCTCGCTAAAATATTATGTTTCTTTGACGGAATATGTGGACAATTGCTTGACACTTGCGGCTTTGTAACAAATGATCAGAGTTAATGTAAAATCGCGAAGTATCCACAAGAGCGTTAGGATCTGTATGAAGCAGTATAAAGCAGCATTCTCGACTTGGTTGAGGATACAACTTAAACATCAGTTCACTAGATCCATTTAAATAGTCCTCCTCCTTCTTCTCCTTCTCTTCCTCCTCTTTATTATAATCAACATCATCAACATCATCAACAGCATCATTATCATCATAATGCTCCTGATCCTCTCCCAATTCTTCTTGATCCTCCTTCTTTTCATCTCCATCTCGATCTCGATCTTTCTGAGCCATATCACCCTGCTTCTCATCTACTCCAACCTAATTCTCCTTCTTTGTTCTCTTAGTCGTAAAAGACAAACCGGCGAAGCGCTCACATTGAGTGAACAAATAAAATCAAGGATGACTTGCTAGACTGCTACGATACCAGCATTATCCCTTTTGAAGGAGGCTTTATGGCGCGTATGCACACTCCGTGGAGCCAGAAACACCCAGAGCTTCAGCACGTTTCGCATCAGTCTTTGCGAAATCGAGCCGACTATAGCCGGAAAAATGAATATGTACGCGGTGCGCTTCTCTAACCGCTGTATGAACAAGCCGCAGATGAAGAGGAGGAAGTGACATTGAGACGAACCGCGGAAAGCAGGCACCTTCTGTGAGATGATCGCGATTTCAGAACGAGGAGGAACATTGACATCCAGGTTCCTCCTGAGTCCCAAGATCTGGCTGAAATGGATGCCTTCGTTCGTGAGGATATCTCGGAGGACTCGAACCTCTTGTCGATGAATTGTTGAGTCGATGGCGCTGCGAGAGCTTTGGCTGATTCAAATCGGAAGCTAAAACCGACAATCGATAAAGAGACCAAAAGACGCTTACATCAACTGAACAAGAAGATTGGGTGGGCAAGACAGAATGCGTCCCGTGTTCAGTCTGTGATTGACTACATAACATTCGGTAGACCGTTTACGGAAAGGGTTCGAAAATTCACATTAGAACTGAGAAACTACAATCACACACTGAACAAGTCAAAGCTGCCGACAATGAAGCAGCATATTGTTGACAAAATACGGGTGTTATCTGACGCAAGGAAAAGAATACAGAACAGGAAGAGATGGGTCAGGGAGAACCAACGATTTCTTGCTGAACCATTGCGATTCTTCAGCGATCTTCTTGTTTCTGTTAAAAATCCACTTAAGCCCAACGAGGAAGAGACTTTTTGGAGAGAGGTATACAAGATCCCCAAAACACAGGAGTTAAAAGAAGATACTGATAATATCATCTACGTCATGGAGTATACATCTACCCGCATATTCCCCTTATATTTAAAGAAGGAAACGCCCATTTTGCAGTAGCTGGTGTTATGACGCACTATACTTCTACTGAAAATAGGCGACTTGTCTAACCCAGAGAATTACAGGCCAATCATTTTTTTGAATACGCTCTATAAGATCTTTACAGCTGTCCTTAACAACAGGATTTTTCGAAGAATTGAGCTTGTGTAGAGAGAGATGTACAAAGAACGTGGCTCCAAAAGAGGTGTAGCAGGATGCCGAGAGAACCTGCTAGTTCACAGGTACCATTCTCCTTCTGCGTTTAATTGCTGGTAGTAAGGGTGTTGGTGAGTGCATGTCTGTTCTAACACTCGTTTAGCAGTCCCTACTTCATACCGCAGTTGGGAATAACCAATGACATCTCTGTATCCATACCCCACATTTACACGGTAGTGTTTGAGACTGTGTTCCAACCTACGTGAGTAATCGGGCAGAAAATTCAGTAGCGGCTCCACCTCGAGTAAAACGGTCCCTCGCCACTCACCAGTACTCCGTTGAAGAAAAGCCATTAGCTCGTAGTAAAGGCCCATGTTCTTGCTGAACCTTGTATTGGAGAATAGTCCAGTTCCATTGGATTGGGAGCATTCTCTATTGATCGACAGTAGCCCCAGGATTACCCATATCATAGCTATCATCATAATCGCTGACCCCCTGAACAGATATGAGTGAAACGTTAATGGCAGTACAATAGGGATGCAGGTTCAGCTTTGCCGAGTAAATGTGGTGTATCAAATAGTAAAAGGTAGTAAATGGCTTCGGCTTCATGTGTACCTAGATTTGATTCGAATTATTGGTCTTAACAAATAACTATAATTTTTCATTTATCTCTGTGGCTCAATCTTCCCTAATCTCTTATTTACGCCCATTCGCGCTAGTTTATATGCTTGTTCATGACCGAAACAGCCCTTGTCTGCTAGTATATAGCGCCAATTTATGTCTCTATTTTCAGTTATATTTTTTAAATTCTCTAATTCTGATCTATTCATGACGGGTCGATTATTGCTTGCCAACCAATCCCTGCCTTCCCAATTTTCTCTCTATTTTGTTTGGTCGTCAATAAGAGAACGGGAGTCCGAACATATTTCTAAGTTTCTTAATACCGGTGCTCGCTGTTTGTTTGATGGTTATTATCGCGGCTTTGATTTCAGCGAAACTGTTTGTCTGTCTCCCTTCTGCCTTTTTTGAAACATTAAGTGCATGACCCTGGTTAAACCAAATGCCTACCCCTGCTTTTAGTCCGTCCTTGCTGGCTCGAAGTCTGAGTCCGTCGGTAAAAACTTGATGATATCCTTGTGGATCGACCAGGAATCCTTTCTTTGAGAATGACAAGTGTTCTCCTAGTAACAAAAGAGTGAGCTTGAATTTTTCGGAATGTTTAGTGGACTTAAGTCCCTTCGCGTCCTCAAAAACTACGTTGTGTCGCTCTGTTCGATCCGCGATTTGATAAGGCCCGTAATAATAAGGATCAAATGTATTTGTTCGTGCTTCCATTTGTACGTCCAGAAGTTCGCCTACGTCAGTGTCCAAAGGTGTCGCTTTGAGAGCATAACACGCTATGTACCGTTCCTTGGCTACTGTAACGTTTTATGCGGCAAGTTTTCGTAAATCTATTAATGGCGTAATCAATTCTCTGAGATAGGCTCCGTTTGTTTCAAGCTTCTCCTTGGGGGAAGGAGGATGGTGTTCTTGCCAGTCGGCCGCTATATTATACGCGAATAGCGCATGTGAAAGGAATCGATCCCAGTCGGCATAATCGCATGTATACTGCTTAATGTATGCCTTCAGGGTCGCATGGCTCCTTTCTAGGGCCTTGTCTGTCTGTGGCCGGTATCCAGAGGTTGTCACTTGCTTAATTTTCAAGATTTTTGAAAGCTTCCACATGAGCTTGCTGACGAACGCTTTGCCGCGTTCAGTTAAAATACACCTTGGCGCTCCGTACACAGAGTATAGGTTCATTTCTAACGCCTGCAACTCCAATACAATATTTGCTTAGGTTATCCTGTATTGTGAGGATGTGGCGATTCTCATCAGGTGTGGTTCGTAGGGGACCCACCGTGTCAAGGGAAACCTTATCGAAGGTATCCAGTGGTGTGTCTGTGATTAAAATCGGCGATTAGGCTATTATGAAACTTGGCAATTATTTTTGCCCGAATTTCTTCTGGCGGAATTTCAATGTTGCCCTAACAAAACGTGATTTTTATTTTCCTGTTTGCGGAAATGTTCACTAGCTTATCGATCAAGACATTCCTTGTTAGTCTTACGCACATATTTCCGTAACGCGCTACTCGAAAATGTTGAATCTGATCCTTTTTCAGAACCACTAATTAGTTACGCAAGCTTAGTTTGAACCCTTTTTTGATTTCGTGAAAATGTCGGGTTTTGTGAATATTGGTATACACCTTAAATCGCCGGCGAGTTGTGGCTATGACTCGGCTCTTTCTAGGTCGAGCGCTTCCTATCTCATCCAGATCGATAGCCCCAACAGCTATGAGCAACTTCGATATGGGGCTTGCTAGCTTGTAATCAGCGGTTAGAAAATGTACAATGTTGTCACGCAAATACGTTTGTGATTCGCGACTGCTCTGTAGTACTGAAGCCTATATTTTTAAACCAGCAATTTTGGTAGTCTCGTAGCCATCAGAGTTGCCACTGCCATCCCAATGATCTCTGACGTGTATGTAGGGCATCGTTAATCCTAATTTCAGACCGTGTCACTCAGAGTTAGGTTCTGGATTGGTTCCTATATTTGTTGGCGAAGGCCCTTTCGGAGTAGGGGAATGCAGTCGCCTAGGTTTCCGTACTACACCTTCTTTTCTGGCACTCCCTTTTCACCAGTATTGAAACCATCCTCCGTATTGGGACTCGAACATTACTGGATGAGTGATAGGGTGTTGAGCCCTGTCACATCAGGCGCTGGAAGGTGGCAGGGGCATTATTTATCCCAATCGGCGTTCTCTTGAATTGGAAGTGCCCATACCTTGTCGAGATTGCTGTTTTTGGTTGGTCCTCGGAAGCAGTTTCAACTTGATGGAATCCCAAGGCCAGGTCAAAAACAGAAAACTATTGGGCATTCAGTAGCCGACCGAAAATATCGCTTATATTTGGGAGGGGATAGCAGTCTCCCGCTGTCTTTTCGCTTAATCCGCGGAAATCGATCACCGTTCGCCATCTCTTGTTGCTATTTTCATCGGGTTTCTTGGTTATGATCAACAAGGACCAGTTATACGGGGACGCTGATTTCACGATAAGATCCTCATCGATAATTTTCCTTACCAATTGTTTGTAATTTTCTCATTTGTCTGCGGCTGCCGATACTGTTTATGCCTAACAGACTTATCGTCGGCTGTCGGAATATGATTGTTTATTATATAAGTAACTAGCAGTTTATCTCCTGGCAGTAGAAATCAGTCATGTCCACCAGCCACACATTTTTTACACATGGCATTTCTTCCGGATCGACATGATCCGTCTTTATTCTTCTTAAAATGTTTTCGTTCCTTTCCGGAACATTCAACAGTACACTTGGGTCATCCGAAATGTCTTCTTCGCTAGAAAAGGTTACATACTCAAACGCGATTTTTTCTGGTGGAGGAATAATAATTTACACGTCAGATTGGCTGGTATTAATCGCCAACACGTGGCATTGGCCATGTTCGCTACAAACTGCCATGTTTCCTATAAAATGTCCCGATTTTGTGTCTAGCAAGGGGATTTACCATTCGGTAAATTTTTTATTCGAACCTAGTACTGATATACGTTTTCTAGTTACTTCTGGTTCTAACTCAATCCTTGCTTGTATTGACTCTAGATCAGTGAAGGGGATCGGATACACGGGCCGTGACTGGGTTATCAGAGCATTATAAAAATTGTGGCGTTTGACTTTTCTTGCCTATGATACGCATTTTCCAAAATTCCCTCTACAGAGATCGGGAATTTTGGTCGCACTACGTGGAAATGCTTAATTTTTCAAATATCTGTAGTTCTATGGCACCTAGTGTATAAATTCAAGTCAGAGAAACACCCGTAACATATAAGATATTCTAATCACATATTAGCGTATCAGGTGCAAGAACAGAAATGCCTATAATATTTACACCAGCACCTGTGTCGATGAAAAGTCGGACATTTTTTCACGGAGGCCTGTTACATCCTGTTCTACAATTGGAGCTTCATTTCTGGTTCCGCTCAATTTTTAGATTTTGATTTTCGAGGAATCAAATTGTCGACTGACGCTCCGGCTACCATCAACTCGTCGGCGCGTCGGTTCTATGGTTTCTGCTGAAATTTAAATCACTTCGCGGAGTACATGCGCGCGGAGATCTTCACACTGAAATGTTGGATATGCGTGATAATACGGATTTCATGGTGAAGAATTCCCTAAAATACCTGAAACCGGTGGTGCATCTCTTCTTCTATCTCCCTTGGGGTCCCGGGCTCGGCGTACGGGAACATCCCAAACAATATTGCCTCTCGCCGTATCCTTGTACTCTGGATCTATATGTATCATATAACCGTACTTCTTTCCCTGGATGATGATCCGTTTGTGGATCCGGCAGGTAATATTGCTCCGGGTACTCCAGCATCGGTCCTCTGCCCTCTTCTGAATATTGAGAATGCTTGAAAGGGCTCTCCAGAGTTTTTCGATCTCTGGCATTCAATTCACTTGAGAGATCGTCGAGTAGGCCCCTTATAAATGCTCTGAGCGCCGCTGCGCAAATTGGTATCATCATGGTTCTGGAAATCTCCTACGCATGCTTCGCTTCGAGGGCTGCTCCGGCGACACTCATATAAGAGTGCAAACGGTCATAGATATCGTTTACCCTTTCATAGCAATTTATCCTCAGTCGATAAATCTCAGAGACATACCACTCGAAGGGCTTCCCAAGAGTGAACCACTCTTTTAACTAATCTATAAGTTCATTGATCCGTTTCAAATTGCTTATTCCGAGTACATTCACGCACGATTCCTGTTAATCAACCTAATATAGCTGTGATTAAGGCAGATTCACACGCTGGCGTAATATACGTAGCCGCGTCAACTATGTCCTGTATGAAATCGCGAATAGAGATATTTCTTCCATCTTAAACAGGAATGTGACTTACCTCTTGTTGAATTACGAGCGTATCTGCAATTGATTGCACCATCCGCATAGCAATATCATGATGATTCGGGTTACATTTTGTCGAGGGACACGTACGCTTGGTTGGAAACCTAAATCAAGATGTGAGCTATACATTTCCGCAAACGTTGATGCGTCTATGTTTGTCGGGTTATTTTGAACGAAACTATTTTAATGATAATTATTTTGGTTATTGTGGTCTTCGCCGTCCTCATTTTCGCCCGCCATAACGATTTTTTTTTAATTCAGGCCACCTCAATAGTAATCAGTTAGGGATATACAAGAGTTATGGTTAAAATAACCTCACAAACAATGAATTCACCATTTATGCGTAATTCGACCGTTCCTATGGATTCAATAACACGTTTCTTGATTTGATGTAAAAATTCCGCATGACTCGTCAATAATATTTATAGCTCGCTTTCTGGAAGGACACTTGAGGACGAACTTTAATGAAAGGTTACGCGCACAATTGCCCGTCCAAAATGATGCGGAATAAATTGCCATTCGAGTAATTCTCCTAGTAAAATGTGAAATCTTAGGCTCGTGACACAGAAAAGGCATTTTATGCTTGCTGATTTCACCCCTTTATTTAATACTTCTGAGTTTCCGAACCGAGAACGTAAGGAGCAAATGGTCTAATTTCTCGGTCTGCGAGCCGCTGCCGAATGCAGAAACGCGAGGTTCGAACGTGTGATTGCTAGCTCTACTCTTTTGCGAACCCTTTTTCCGCCGCATCGCCTATTTCGGTTGTTAGCGGGAAGAGTCAATCGGATAAACATTATTTTTTTCAATAAGCAAACATCTATCAGAATTTTATAAATACACCATCATTTGAAAAATAATAATATTAGAAAACAGGAGTAAATTCTCAGCCGATTTCAGGTGTGCAAATGATCTTGAATTATAAAATCCCTATTTTTTTTACGAAAAACCGCTTTTAGATAAGATATTTTTCTCTTTTTAGCATACAACAAGCGTGCGAGGACAGCAACTAGGTCCCATCACTCTCTGTGGCTGCCCCTACATGCTCTGGGTACACTCACACTAAATTCAGCCATACTTATATATGCGCATGTAGTACGTAACATACAGAATTTTGTTAGAGGGAATAAAGACTGAATTTATCGAGAACAACTCAGCATAAGTTTTGGTTTTCCGAAATTTGATTATTTTTGGTTCTTATATGTTTTTTGAGTTTGACATTATGGGTTTTAATATGACAACTGTTGGTTTCAGAAAATTTTCTTAGAAAGAAAAAAGATTACTTTTTAAGCGGTTGAGTTTTTGGAATTTTACTTGACTGCACAAAATTGTGTATCCTTCGATCAGCTCAGCACAACCTTCCGTTTTGCGCTAGTAACAAGTTTCGAATCTAGCAAAAAAGCGTTTTTCAAAAACTGTGCTCATAATTTCCGATTACCTGAAAACCCGCATGCTTGTAGCACTTCCATTTACTGCTGATTCTATGAGGTTAGAATATATATGAACCAGCTCATGCCACGCGAAATTTTCTAACCTTAGACGGACTATTGTCCAACTTTTCATACGTACATATCAATATAATGACAAAACTTGATTTTAATTACATATTTACATATGTACTTTTCAAATTTCTCGGTAGGTGTAAAATACGAACAATAGAAAAATTAAACGTGAAATGCACACTTTGAACTGATTCGTCATCACGTAAACGGCGTGAACAACCCGCGATCAGCTGCTGGAAGAACTTGGCGTTACCCGCTTATCTGTAAAACTCATGAGCACGCGGTATTCTGTACGGCCGGGTTTTAGAGTAAATTTCAAAGGATATATATTTTTAGTGTCAAGTTCTTCTTAAATAATATACAATAATGTTCCAAATGTTGAAGCAAAAAATAATTATACCTTAAAATTTCGACTTCTTAAAACAGCATAAAAATAAATTGAATAAGTTATATAATCTTTAAAAGAAAACTTTTAAACATATATGTTTTTTACATTCTAATAATTGAAGTGCATATTATAATAATAAGAGAGTAATAAATAGGTTTTCCTATTTCTCGTATGGATTTTTCACTCTTCTACATATGGAAACAAATGTTTATATTATTGATTATACTGATTTTTTTATACAAGAATATAATATTATTATTTTTTCCCCTGCTAAATCTTTCAACTTATACATGTAGGCTGCTTAATTTCTTCCTGTAATGGCTCGCCTTACAACAAAATAATTCCTCGCTCCAGCCAAACTCATAACTTTTCTCAAAGACATCTGTCTCACGAATAATTCTGACAAGATCGTCAGCACTGTATTTAGGCTTTCGTTTGGATTTTTTTCTTTGTGAAACCGACGTGGAATATTTGCTTTATCTTTGGCAGCATTCCAAAAATTAATCTCAGGCGGTGACATTCTAATACTGGAATGTGGAGTATTATTCTATGCATTCGTAAGTGGTTGTAAAACATCAATATAACGTCGAGTATTTTCATGTGTAAAATACCGCCACAAACGTTCCTTAAGTGTCCGATTGAAACGCTCTACTATGGCTGTTTTAACGTTAGGATCCCGCGTTATACGAAATTGTATTCCATTATTAGTCATATATTTTTAGAAAGTGGCTCCTGAGAACTCATTTTCTTGTTTGATTGTAAAAAGGATGGTACTTAATGATTACTTCTTTCTAAAATGCACGCAAACGCATTTTTCACCTCCAATGCAGTTTTCTTTTGTAGGCGTTCAATCCAGACAAATGTACTTAAAATATAATTCACTACTAAAATATTACGGTGATAACCGCGACTTCTTTCACTGACTAATGAGGTCTGTAATGTTTGAATGCTCCATACGACTCCTGTTAATAATAATCATTGAACTATATTTAATTAATATTATCCTGTTGACAAAGTCAGGTTTTGTTGAATGATTCAGTGATAAAGTACTTTTGGAACGAAAAGATTTAGGTAAATAAGCTATTATATCCTCCACTGACAAAAACTCAAGTAAATCACTATCTGTATTTCCAGCTTGATCCATTTTATCAGTAGTTAATTTTCTAATTTCGAATATAAAAAAGAGAACTTTTTCAACGCATGACCATTATTTGTTGAGGTGTGAAATTGAAGTCCCCTGGAGATAGTGGTGTATCATTGGCACCATTACAGCAGGAATACGTTTCGCTGGGTGACTCGAAGTGTCACTCTGAAAACACAAAAATTAAATGTTCTTAATACTTGTATACAAAAATACCCAAAAAATAAAAAACAAGTACGTACACATTTTATTTTTCTTATTTATCAAATTTACAATTTATAGGGGTCTTTATTTATTTGATAAAGTTCTACGTTACCAACTTAAAAAGAATCATGATTACCAATGAACCTTCTTGTTGTTTATACTGGTCAACAGATTTTGTGTTCATTTTTTGTTACTACGTCATGATACGCGGTTCTACGAATGGCTTTATAATTCTATATAATTGGAGCATCTTCATTGATTACAAGATCACATATATTGGAAAATATTTGTTATCTTGCACCGATTTTCGACCGCCGCTTTGAGCTCCTTGGAAACCCATGTTTCTTCTATTTCTCCTTCACTTGTATTATTTATGTCTTACTGTAATGTAATTTACAATCATTATAACATAAGGGAAACATCAGCTTTTTGTGCATACGTATAGGAAGTACATGCTTTCTAAAACATTCTATTCTGTAAAAGTATCTGGGACACTCTCCACATTTAGTATTATTATTATGAAAGTTCGCATCAGCATTGAAAGACGCAGAACTGTAACGAGCGTCACATTGCGTCAAAAACCTGTGATTAGTTTTTTGAAAATATGACTTGTTACATAGTATTCAACATTTTTTTGATGCGCCGGCTCCAATTATATTTAAAATCGCACTTTAGTGATTATCGATGTTTCCTTCATACAATAAATATAGTATATTGTGCATTGAGTGGGAGAAGCAGGCAATTCCAGACGAGTGTGAAGTTGGCGGCACGAGCGCAGCGAGCGCGGCAATCACACGAGTCAAATCGCCGTCTCCCACAAGGCGCACATAAAACTTTGTCCAACACTCGCGACGGAAGTGCGGCTCAGGAGGTCGTCGAGAGACGACGAAGTTGTTGATTCCTCAACTGATGAATTCACAGTGGTTAAAGTGAGTACTTTTCCCAGTAGTGGAAAAAGTAAACTCACTTTGACCACTGTGACGTCATCAGTAGAGGAATCGACAACTTCGTCGTCTCGAGACGAGCCCCTAAAGTCGCATTTCCATCGCGGGTGTTGGAAAAAATATTTTGTCTCACTTCATGCCGTGCGCTTGTAATTACAGAACTAACATTGTGAAAAGCTTTCACTTTACCTTTTCCAAAATATTTGAAATTATAATTTATCATAGTTATTTAAAGTCTTGCTGGAGAATTCTAATTAGCGATCAGCTCTTCGGCTATTTGAATCTGTACTCTACTTGATCTTTTGCGTATACATTCCCACACTTTTTCAGAATTTAAATTATTCCTATCTGACTGAAGGTCAGCATTCGCGACGGATAAAACAAAATCTTGCGGTACCCAGTAAGAAGCCTTGCATTCAAGGATGTTTTGTTTTACTTCAATATCTAGGAATGCCATTTCTGTCTTTTTTTAAGTCCCCGATTAGGCAGCGAAAATATTTAGATTCCACTCCCTTTAAAAGCCGATCAGAGCTGTCAAACGTAACCTGAAAAAAATTAAAAACACAATTTTTGTTTAACGCATTAGAAGGCGCTTCAAAAGCATACAATTTTTAAAATCTAGTATGATTGTGAATTACAATGCATCACTTCATCACAAAACTCTTGCTTTATTCTAATGATAGCAATTGAAAATATAAAAAAATTATGATAAACAAAAAAAATTAGTTTCCCTTACGGCTGCCTGTATAGCAATCAATCTTGACAGCGTAAAATGACTAATACTGTGTTTTGAAATGCTTTTAACCTCATTTCTGTTAAAAAAATAGTAAACAAGAACAGTGAAATGTGCAAATTTAAAAGGGAATAAAAATGTTCTATTTCATGGTTGATTTGGGGTATCCAAAAGTATTCAGAAAAATATTGTCGCCACTAGGTGCAAAAAGAAATTCAGTTTTAGAGATAACTTTCACAGCTATAAAGATTCAAAACGCGAGGACAAAAATGGCATCGAAAAGATTCAATAATGGTCCAGTCACCATTGAACAGAAAATTTTGGAACACTTTTCAATGCAAGCCATCTTATTGGGTAGGCATATATTTGACTCATTCTTTAAGTCATACACGGTTCGTTTTTTAAGCCCATTAGTTAATTTTTTCCTAACTTTGCGTGCTTGTTCACTTACCCGAGTGATTTGTAGCACAAAAGTATTATCTATGTTAAAGCTTATGGCACTTTGTACACCTGACTCTACAAGTTTCCACAAATCTTCAACATAAAGATCCTTCACTGGTACAAACGCTTTCCAGGAAAACCAGACAAACCCATCCGACCAGAATACCAAACCCACAACGTTACTCTCTTTACAGAAAGAAGTTATGTATTCGAAAAGATCTAAAAAAGCTTATTCTAACCAAGCAACCATGTCAATCTTACCAGGAGGTAAAATTTCAAACTTTTACTTTCTCCCAGTTATCGCGAATTTTCTTATGAACTGGACACACTCGTTTATTTTAATGATGAAGGGGGGCACATTATTTAAACTCTCATTCCTACCTATTGGTTGTGCATCCTGCATCTCTGATAAAGAAAGCCGAGTAGCTTTCGTAGCCCAGCATGGACCTGCAACTACTTCAGTTGTTGAGACAGTTTGAGCTAACATCGTTTAAACAGCAACTACCTTCACGGTAGTATCAGTAGCCTTCGATGGACCTTTAATTGGAAAAATAAAATAATAATTTTTTTGAATCATACTTTTGTCTCAAAAAAAGCTTAGAAGAAAAAAAAAGTTACATGAAGTTCAATTACCTTTCTGCTTTCTCGCCGTATATTTCTCTGTTCCTCCTTTTTTGCTTCTTATCGTTCTTTTTCTCTTTCTTCTCTTCTTCTTCCTTTTATTCTGCTCCTCGTCTAGACCTATTTTTTTCCAGGCATCCTGTTTTACCTTCTGTCTCTCCAAACACTCTTGGTTTTTATAACCTTCATGAGTATTCTGATTTTGTAGAACCACTGCCTTTCCTGTACAGATTTTCTCAGTTCCTAAACAGCTTTTCTCAAATTCTGCTGCTACTGTTTATTTTTCTTGTTCTCCTCTGTAGTTTGTGACGACGAAATGAAATCTTCACAATCCTCAGACAAGCACTCGACAAAGTCACATCATGAGTGAGTATATGCAAAACGAAATACCCCAAATACGTAAAAATCTCCCTCTGGTTCCGATCCGGTGAAAGCCCCATTGGCCAGCGCTGGTCTCGAGGACTCAGTGGAAAACAACATCAACGCCATACAAAAGAACATACAGCAAGAGGATGTCACAACCACAGCAGTAGGTCAGATTAACGTCCTGCAGACAAAAATCGTAGAGTCAGGGGCCTCTATTCAGAGGGTAATCCTCGGGATGGAAAGAGTCACATACAAAATGCAGATCGCTGCAGAAAAGCAAAAAAACGTAAACAACATGATCAAAGATGGACTCGAAGAAAGTATAGCGGGCCCTAACAAAGCTGAATCAACAGGGGAGGCGCAAAGGAAGCTGCAGGACTACCTCATCTTGTTATTGCGAACTGAAGCAAGGAAAAGAATCTTCAGCATCAGCGCGCCAACTGCAACACCGGCAAAGGGCAAACGCAAAACCAAGCAGCAACTCCAGTGGATGACAGGAAGCGTAACGTGCCCGGAGAAATGGACTGGGCAACGGTCTTGCCCAGAAGACAAAAGAAGGAAAAACTTGATAAACAAGATCAAGCAACTCCTTAAAAGAACTCCACGGAGAGAAAAAATTGGGGAAAAGCGGAAAAAAGCGAGAATGCAAGCCGAAAAAGAGGCAGCACCTCAAAGCCCTGCTAATAAATCCCGCTAGCCTGAAGTCTTACGCGGACGACCTTAAAGACATCAGGTCAAAGGTGAAGCCTGAAGACAGTGGCACAGAAATTCGATCGATTCGCGAGATAAGAGGAGGCGAATCACTGCTAGAACTTCGGAGAGCTACAAAGGATGCTAAAGCATTTGCAAGCTCTGTAAAGACCACACACGTGGACGCTGGAGTGGTGAGGAGTATGGTTCCTAGGATAAACATCGAATTGTTAGACCTCGATGGCATCCAGTCCAATGGAGACGTTGAGCCTTTGTCAACATCAATGAGGAGCAGGGGAACATCCTACTTGAAGCAAAACGCATTGAGGTAGAATGGAGATACAGCCGAATAGAGAAGAGGGTCTACGTGGCTCACTGCTACAATGACACTATTGTCGATAATCTCTTCTCTACCCACCCGGTGCGGCAAAATGATGCGAAGACAATTGGGGAGGAGGATATACTACTCTTTAACACAGAAGAACTTATAGTTGCAGTAAAAGGCCTACAAAATTAGAATGCCTCAAGATTGTAGGCTTAACCCCTACAATGCTTCCCTAAAGGAAGGTGTGTTCCCCCAGCACTGGAAAACACAGAAGCTGGTTCTGATCAGCAAGTGCAAAGGCGACCCCAGAACTCCGGGAGCATATCGCCCCCTGTGCTTGCTAAATATAGCAGGCAAGCTTCTTGAGAAGCTTTTAAAGCCCAGACCTTTCAGGTTGGCGCAAAGCGGGAACCATGATTCGAGGAAGATCGTTCTCCTGACGACGTTGGACGTTAAAAACGCCATCAACTCGGCCAGGTGGACAGATATGATTGAAACCTTGGAAAGGTTTGAAACTAGACAATATCTCTGGCGGATGATCAGGAGTTACCTGAAACGCCAAGTACTAACGTATGCTGCAACAGATGGTACGAGAACGAAGGAAATCACGTCCGGGGCTGCCCGGGGATCTATCCTAGGACCAGATCTCTGGAACATCTCCTACGTCGATATCCTGCGAATGGAGATGCCAGTGGGCACCTACCTGTCAGGCTACGCGGATGAAATCATCACGGTGACCGCAGCACGGAGTTCGGAGAAAATTCAGGGAAGCTAGTACAAATCATTTACATTGTGAACGGGTGGATGGGGAAACACGGCCTGCAACTGGCGACACATAAGACCGAGCTGGTGCTGGTCACGGTCAAACAGATTTCCATGTTCATTACGATGAAGGTGGGCTCAGAGAGGATCGAAACCAAGATGGCCTTGAAACATCTTGGTATAATTATGGACTTGAAGCTCACGTTCTGGGAGCACATCCTGAAAGCTTCGGATAAAGCTGCCGCTGTGACGAACGCTTTGAACAGACTCATGGCCAACGTCAAGGGTCCGACACCCAGCAAGTGATGGCCGTTAATGACAGTCACCCAATGCATACTCCTATATGGGAGTGAGGTATGGGCAGACGCATTGAAGTAGAAAAAGTTCAGAAGAAGAATGACAGCAGTGCAACACAGGGGGGCGCTGAGAATCGCGTTCTCCTATCGCAGCGTTTCTGGGTCTGCGGCTCTTGTGATTGCAGGGGTAATACCCGTAGACCTGTTAGCCCTAGAAAGGAAAAACATTTTGCAGAAAACCCCTGAAGTAGGAAAGCAGACTGCGAAAGAGGAGGCCAGGGTAACACAGGAATGCTGGTAACAACGGTGGAACAACGACCGATGGGGCAGATGAACTGCAAAACTGATCCCTGACCTCATCGTGTGGGTCAAGCGTTATCATAGAAAGCTCAAATACTACTTAATACAATTTCTCTCGGGGCACGACTATTTTCGAGCCTACATCCAAAAGATCAAAAAAGTGCAGAGTCTGAAGTGGGTTTAGTGCGAAGCCGATCGAGATGACGCAAGGCACACTTTCTTCGACTGTGAAAGCTGCTCGGAGCACAGAGATGGGCTCAAAATGGAAGCAGCACGCCTCACATCGGAGAGTGTGATAGGAAAGATGCTGCAAAGCAAGAAGACCTGGGATGCAATAGCCACCTACGTCGAAACAATTATGCTGCAGAAGAAGACCGAAATGAACGCGGCAGAACATTAGCCCTAAAACAGAGACCCAATTAATGCCAACTAGGATGTCAAAGGCCGACGAGCCCGTTGCGCGATGCGAGCAGGTCCTGGATATTGTCGAGCTCAGCGAGAAAGGTGCATGCCAACTGATGGAATCCGCCTGCGTTAAAGCGGGGTGAATAATGAGCAGTGTGAGAAGGAGAGCATGCGCCGACCGATGCTGTAGGTGTCTAGGGTATGAACATAAATCAAGAGATTGTAAAGGGCCGGACCGCAGCGGCCCTTGTTACCAATGTGGTATGGGTGGACATAAGGGAGAGGCCTGCACGTCCGGAATGTGCTGTGTGCTCTGCAACAGTATGCAGCCAAAACCAGCGAATCTCAACCACATACCTGGGTCGGGAGGGTGCACAGTCTTCAGACAGGCACACTACAAAGTCAAAGGCATCCGGATATGACGAGTATCATCCAAGCTAATATGTATAGAAGGAAATTAGCAAATGATCTTCTAGAACATTCAGTTTGGGATTGGGAGGCCGATTTGCTAATTATCAGCGAGCATTACACGGATAAGGACACCGCAACATGGTTTTCGGACAACCTTGTAACAGCAGCCATCTAGGTGCAAAGCCAAGGGGTAGTTGTGATCGAAAACCATGGTTTTGGAGTTGGATACGTCTGGGTCAAGAACAAAGGTGTCACTAACGTGAACTGCTACCTCACGCCTACTGAGACCATTTAGGAATTCCAAGGAAAACTGAATCTGTTGAAAGACCTTATCCAAGATACAAAGGGAAGAGTGACAGCGACAGGAGACTTTAAAGCTATAACGTTAGAATGGGGAATGCCAAAATCAGACCTTCGCGGAAAGCGAATACTAGAGACAGCTTCAAGGCGGGGCCTGCTGTTCATGAATATCGGCAAAACGCCAAACTTTAACGAGCAGGAAACGTAGATACGATCCCGGACATCATCCCAGCTTTGGATGGAGTAGTCCTCCTTATGGAGAACTGGAAGGATCTAGAGGACTTTACGGGAAGCGACCACCAGTACATACTTTTCTACATCAAAGAAGAACTGGGAGCCAGGAAACAGCATCGCAATCCCAAAACGTTGAATGCTGCCAAAATGGACGAGAAAAAACTATCTCTGACGATAGTCAGAGGGAAAAACAGCCTTATGGAGAAAACTGACATGGGCGCAGAAGAATTAATGGAAGCTAACATGCCGATAATAAAGCAAGCCTTTGATGTTTTGATGCTTGGGAAGAAGGAGCACAAAAATAGAACATCGGCCTATTGGAGAAATGAGGAAATTGCTGATCTTCGAAAAGAATGCATCAAACGCAGGCCAACAACGACTCGGAAGAAGGCAAGAGGCGCCACGGAGTACAAGTTGGCCGTGAAAAAACTGGGCAAGGCTATCAAGGAAAAAAAACCCAGAGCTGGGGAAACTTGCGCCAGCAGTGGATCAATGGGAGCGGAAACCATGATGAACATTGTCGACGTGATCTTTCCGACACATCCGAGAAAAATAAAGGACAGTTACGGAACCCCCATAATGAAGATTCTACTCTTCCGCAAGGAGGAACTGATAACAGCTGCGACCTCTCTGCAGAAAAGAAGAACACTGGGACCTAACGGAATCCCCGCAGAAGTCCGGAAAGTTGTAGCACGCGTCTGTCCATAGACGCTGCGCAATATGATGAACTGCTGTCTGAGAGCTGGAGTATTTCACAAACAGTGGAAAGTCCAAAGGCTAGTCCTCATCAGCAAATGGTAAGGAGATTTGAATTCCCCTTCTACGTACAGACCGCTGTGCATGCTAAATACCACCGGGATACTCTTGGAGAAGATGTTGAAGCCTCGCCTGCTGGCGGCCGTCCAAGCTGCGCGAGTTCGTTCTACTGACAACGATGAATGTGCCCCCTTTTGCGGTCAAAATACTATAAAAACTATAACTAATACGTGTTGCGTAATATTTGGCTAATTAATATTTGGTAATGACTGGCAGTGGTAACAGCAAAGCCAGCTATTAAACATTTAGGAATATGGATGGATAATAGGCTCTTCTTCGGGGAACAAATCAAGCAAGCAGCAAACAAGGCAGCAGTTGTCACGACGGCACTAAGCAGGCTGATGGTCAACGGAAACATGGTCACAGAAGACGCTTGGCAGCATTTCAGCAGAAAGGCGCTTTCAGAATGGCGCGTTCCTATTGAACCGTGTCAGAACCAGTGATTCTTGTGATTGCGGGGACGATACCGATCGATCTACTAGCCCAGATGAAGGAAGTGTTCCACAGGAGACCTGGCGTGATCAGACCAACAGCGAAAGACGAAGCACGAGCAGCCACCATGGAACGAAGGCAGCAACACTAGCGCAAAGATCACCGAGGAAGATGGACCGGAATGTTGATCCCACATGTGAACACATGGTAAGACCGCAAACACGGAGAAATCAACTATAACATGACGCGATTCCTCTCGGGTCACGGATACTTCCGTTCGCTCCTGTACAAGATAGGAAAAGTTAACAGCGCAAACCTCAACAATGCTGGAAGCTACAAAGAAGCAGCAGAACATCAGCACGACAGTCAAAAGTGGCATTTCGAACATGAAGGAACTGATTGAAAAGTTAAAGTGTCAGCTGATAAACCAGAATGCCAAAATTGATAGCCTCGTTGGCCTCATGAAGACGTCTGAGTCAAGCCCCTGTAAGGGTATGAACACGCCGGTTGCGACGCAAAAGAACAAGCGAGCAGCATCAAGCCCGGCAGAAAACCAGGCAGCTACGCCGACAGAGAAACAGAAGAAGGAGGATACAGCTCCACAGAATTGAAATTTGGTTAAGGGAAAGGATGCCAAGAAAGCCAATAACCATATAAGAGAAGGTGTGCCCCCCCCCCAAAAAAAAAAAAGTCGGCAAAGACAGAGGGAAAGGTACACGATGCGACTTCAAAAAAGAAGCACAAAAAAAACCGGCAAGGAAGCCACGTTTTGAAGTTGTGCTGATAAGGCCAGCGGAAGGAAAGTCATATGAAGAGGTACTGGGAGGCATCAAATCAAAGCTAAAGCCAGAAGAAACAGAAACCTGCATCAGGTCAATCCGCCGAACCAGAAATGGAGAGGTCCTATTACAGCTGGGAAAGGAGACGGAGGACGTCAAAGCATTTGGAGAAGCTCTACAGAAGGATGAGAGGGATATGGAAACCATGAGGAATCTGGTTCGCTGTGTCAAACTGGACATTCCAGACCTCGACATCGTTACCACGAGGGAGGACATAGAAGACGCACTTTAGAGAGACCTCGGTGCAAAAGCAGAAGGCGCGAAGGTATTCATTATGAAGGCTAACAGAAGAGAACATGCGATTGCCATCGCCGAGCTCAGCGAACAAGCAGCCGATTAACTGCTGGAAACTTCTCAATACAACCGGAAAACTCATGGAGAAGATGCTGAAGCCTTGCCTGCTGGCGTCCGTCCAAGCGGCGGGAGATCTCTCCGAAGGTTAGTACGGTTTTAAGAGGGGGCGTTCGACAATACAAGCGGTCCAAGAAGTTGTGGACCCTATCAGTAGAGTGGAAGAAAAAAGTCGCTATACCAGGAACACTGTTCTGCTGGAAATACTCGACGTGAGAAATGCCTTCAACTCGGCCAGGTGGACCGAGATGATCAAGGCATTAGAGGGCTTCCAAACATCAGAATACTTTATGCGTATATTAAGAGACTATCTTTCTGATAGGATCCTATTATATGCCGCAACAGAAGGTCCAGGAAGGAGACAGATCACAGCCGGAGCTGCTCAGGGTTCAATCCTCAGCCCCGATCTGTGGAATATTTCTTATGATGACATCTTCACGATAGAGATCCCGGATGATTCGCATTTTTCAGGGTACGCCGACGCTATAATCGTGATAATTGCAGCAAGAACAACTAAAGAACTGCAGTGGAAGCTCAATGAGATCATGCGAAGCGTGTGTAGATGGACGCATGACCATAGGCCTGACCTGGCCACGAAGAAAATCGAGCTGGTCATTGTCACGAAGAAGTACGTTCGCATGCAGATACTAATGGAAGTAGGATCGACAGTGGTCACAACGAAAGCAGCCATGAAACATCTGGGTATCTGGATTGATAACAGCCTCTCCTTCTACGAGAAAATAAAACAGGCAGCAGATAAGGCAGCAGGCACAAACTACCACTTGATGCAGCGCCTCTCAGGACGACGCGAACCATACTTTCTTCAAGTGTGAACTCTGGGCCGAACTTAAGCACAGGCTAGAAAGCGAGATTAAAAACATAACGCCAGACAATATTGTCTGGGTGATACTTCAAATCAAGGAATGGTGGGACAGGGTATCTACCTACGTCGAAACCATTCTATGCCGACGAGCTCGTTGCACGACATTGTCGTGCTGTTGGCGACGATGCGTAACATCTTGGTTGGGACATGAAGCAGCAGTGCCAGTGGGACGTCTAAGGCGTTTACAGAGGCAGCCGAACCAACTACACGCAACCAAGATGTCGGAGGCTTCTTTCTTGAGGTTTCTTCAGCCCTTAACCTATCAGCTTCCAGCTGTAGCCTAACTAAAAACGAAAATGATATATGTATTACCTAGGTCACAAATATAATATAACCAAAAACACAAAAAATATATGTGATACTTTACACCCCTGCAAGATTGATGAGCTCATTAATTTTTGAGTTGGTATCCCTATGTAGCTCCTCATATAACCTTAAGGTTATAACTAGAGGGATATCATCGCTTTTTACAGAAGTTGTATGTACAAGCCCGGCAAGGCGTCCCGAAGAGTCACATTTTGAAATATCACCCTGTGTACCACATAGAAGCACTGTTTGGTCGTCATCCTACTGATGAGCACTAATAATGTCATCTTTTTCGTTCCTCCACAGAAATTTTAAATGAAATTAACTAACTGATGTTAATTTTTATTTCATACTCTTATTGAGTTGAAAAACACTTTTGATATCACTTCACAATTATACAGACTCTGATGTATTTATTTTAACTAGCAGTAGTAATTAATCGGAGTATCAAAACACTGTTTTATTTTTGACACTTTGTATTTGACAGATGGAAAGGAAAACGATATAAAAATCAGATGCTGCACAAGTGAGCACATTACCAAGACTGAATTTTATTTCCTGGGAGATGTTAGATATTTTTTGGGAAGACAGCGGAAAAACAATTTCTCTAAACCCTTTCTAAAATCTCGTCTAAAATCCTCTAAATAGCACTAATCACCAGATTCAATTTTATCATAAGAAAACGATCTCACAATCTTATGTTGTACAAGTGGTAAACTAACGAGACTGATTTTCATTTCGTGCAAAATGTTAGATATTTTGGGGGAAAGTTACGAAAGAAACAAACTCTCTAAATGCTTTCTAAACTCCTTTCTGTAATCCTCCAACTAGCACTAATCACCTGCTCTAACTTTATCATGAGAAAACGATTTGAAATTTTGTTGTTGCACTAGTGGCACACTAAGCAGACTGATTTTCAATTCGTGGGAAGTGTTATATTTTTTTGGAGGAAGCTACATAAGAAACAGATTCTCTTTAAAATGCTCTAGCGAGCACTGATCACCTGTTTTTAATTTAACTCACCCTTCTATCTATTTATCACTGATGCTCACCATGTACTCAACCCTCCTTGATACTTCCTCATGAGATGGGTATAGGCTATATAGATGGATATAGATTAATATGCCGCAAAGGTTTTAGGAAAAAAAACATTAAAACTGTAAAAATGTTTGAGTAAATTGTATATCTACTCCTTATTGATTATTATATATTATATATTATTACAATTTTTAACCAATAATGATTGAATAAGGCATTAGTATTGTTTACATTCGCATAAAATGTGCTTTAACATGCATATAACATGCATATAACGTGTCCAGATTTGTTTTACTCTCCCCTATGAAGCTATCATAAGTGGCCCTCTGTTTGATATAAAAACACGGTATGTTCAGACAAAAGCTATCACTATGACTGAAGAGAGAGTTCATATGACTGAAGTGGAACCGTCACACAAGCCAAACAGACATCTGATTTTGACTACACACCACACACCACACACTCAATAACTCTTGCAATGAAAACGCAATTGCTGGATTTGAAGTGCAGTCAGCTGGGAACTTCTTGAGATAAAATGTGGTCACGGTATACTAAGATGGAAATGAAACTGTTCTGGCATGCGAATATAAAACTCTCTGCACCTGATTTAAGCCCTGATGACCTGAGGAAAGAAAAAGTTTGCTTCTTCGACAAGGACTGTTTTTCTACTTATCTGTGGAAGTTTCCATGCATTTTCTTGTCGACTAGCTGTTGGCGGAATTTTTCAACCACTGATTTCATTACTTGAGCTTTTAGAAGTGAAGCACCTGGATGGAGTAATGCACTTTCTTCACTTCTGATGTTATAATTCCGGCCAAGCGTCTCGGCCGCCTGCTTTGTGGCTTTGTAAAGTAACGCTCCTTTGCCAATCATCTCGTGTTACCAGACGATTTTCAGGAAAGGATCTCTACGATTTGCAACAATGTAAGCTGTGCTTAGAACAATTCGGTTATGAAGGCATTGGTGATTCAGTAGTCCGCGTCCGCCCTGACGGCGTAAGATGTGCAATCGCGGAACGGACGAATTGATATGCATATGCATGATCTTACGTGTGGCGATATCAAGGGCCGTAAGATCGTTTTTCGTACACTGAGCTACCTCAAACGAGTAGAGTAGAACTGGGTCGGCTGGACCGATCTTCATAAACAAAATATATGTTGTATACACTAACAAGGATATTACTAAAAGAAAATGAAAACATTTTTTGGAAAAAATTGCAGGAAAAATTTTTTACATTTTTGGAAAAAAATGTTGAGGTTATCTTCTAGATTGACTAGAATATGCTTCGTAACATAAATTTTTGTTGAATTTTTTGGAGTGATGGAACAATGCGAAAAAAAATATCGTGCATACAGCACTGCGCACAGTTACGGCGCACTTCTCCCGTCCATTGTACCACCAGTTCAAAAAATGTGACAAAGATATATGTTATATAGGATATTCTAGGGAATATTTTTATAAAGAATGACTGCACTGCAGAATATAGCTTGAAGAAAAAAATTTAAAAAATTAAAATTTTGTTTGACCTGTAATTATTGTCTAAAATTAAATTTTGTTTAAATAGCCTCATTAGTGTCTACAACATATATTTTATTTATTGAAATCGGTGAAGCCGTTTTACTGGAAAAAAACTTTTTTGATTTTCCATTCCCCCTCCATAGGTCCCACAAAAATGCATTTTCAGGGTTATCATTGAGAGAAATTTTTCTTTTGACCGTTGAAGAATGCTATAGGGTTTAGAAAACTCCATTCACGCCCATTCGAAGGGTGCAAGAAAAGCAGCTGCTCCCCCTAGTCTCCAAATGAGTGGGTGTCCGATGCAGTGCTGTCAGATGGGGAGCCCGGAATGCGCAGTCTTAAAGTCCTGCGCTGTGATTGGCTCTGCTATTCAAGTTGCATTTCAAACTTATATGGAATGCAATAAATTTTATTCGATAGATTGTTATATTTCTTCTTCTTAAAACAATTTTTATAAATAATTATTCCAGATAAGCATATCTACATGATATTTATGAATTCTGCATAAATATCATGTTAATCTGTCTATTATCTAGATAAATTATTTATGAAAATTGCTTTAAGGAGAAGAAATAAAAAAATTCAACGAATAACATTGATATATTTTTTACATGAATTTGAAATGCAGTTCGGCTAGCAGGGCCAATCAGCGCGCAGAACTTCTCGTCTGCACATTTCGGGCTCCCTATCTCCCAGCGCTGCACAGTGGGGCGAAATGGAAAAACGATGTTCAAAATAATCTGTAGCTCGCAATTCTTCATCGATTTTCAACTTTTTTTTTTCAAAAAATTCAGCATTAAATTCTTAAGAAACATGTCGAGGCCGATTTTTTAATTTTTTTTTTTTTAATCTATATAGAACTGCAAATATCGAAAAAAATGTTGATTTCCAAATTTTTTTTGTTTAATTCTCTGTAAAATTTTTTTTAGTAGCATCAGGCCTCAGGTTTGATGCGCAAGGGTCAATGAAAGAAAAGAATTTGTTGTTATGTCAAGTTATTTGTTATAAACAAATATTTGCAACAAATAGCCAGTATGATGGATTATGTTTTTGTGAAGTATATTTATGCATCGAAATCGCTCGTTCTGAGCAACGAGGTGACATGTGATCATGAAAATGTGATGTCCGATATCATTTGTTAACTTTAACAACAAATAATATAAACAAATGCATGATTTTAACAGTTTTAGGCAGAAACAAACCGTATTTTCTTCCGATTGTCCTCGAATCTCATTGCCAGTGATACACATTGATGTATTATTGTCACCTAAAATAATTTGTTTAATTTATCAACAATTATTATAAACAAATGCATGATCTGAACAGTTTTAGGCAGAAACAAACCGAATTTTCTCCCGATTGCCCTCGAATCTCATTGCCTGTGATACACATTGATGTATTTTTGTCATCTGAAATAATTTGTTGATATTATCAACAATCATTATAAACAAATGCATGATCTAAACAGTTTTAGGCAGAAACAAACCGAATTTTCTTTCGATTATCTTCGATTCTCATTGCCTGTGATGCAAATTGATATATTTTTGTCATCCGATATCATTTTTTAACTTTATCAACAAATAATATAAACAATTGCATGAGCAAAAAACGCAAATGAAGACCACGAGATTAAGAATCCAGCTAGAATTTCGGAAAGAGATGGGTTTAATTATCGACATACCCAAGCTTGGAGCAGGAACATCAAATGATGGGAATAATACTGCTCGAAAATTTTTTCAAGATCCTGAATCAACAGCAAAGATCACAGGTGTTGATGTTCGCTTGATCGAGCGATTTAGCATAATTTTGCAGGTTCTTTCTTGTGGTTAAAAAAATCGATTCAGAGAAATTCGAAAACTATGCTCTCGAAACTGCACGAATGTATGTAAAATTGTATAAATGGTATTATATGCCATCATCTGTTCACAAAATTCTTTTGCACGGAGCGGAGATAATCAAATCGTTCAGCATTCCCATCGGCCTCTTATTTGAAGAAGCTCAAGAAGCCCGTAATAAAGATTTTAAACGATTCCGCGAATTCAATACTCGTAAGTGCAGTCGGTTAGCAACTAATACTGATCTATTGCATAAATTACTCATCTCATCTGATGCATACTTGTCACATCTAAGAGGAAGCTGGAGACATATAGATAGTGATTTTCATCCTAAAGCTCTTGAGCTCTTGATTCTAGAATAAATCGTTCTTGAAATGAGGACTGGAATTATGAAATGTCCATAATAGGAATTTGTTCAAATGATTCGTTCATAAAAATGTTGAATGACATTTTGAGTCAAAAAAATAGCAATGAGCATCGCAGGCAATGAGATTTGAAGGCAATCGGAAGAAAATTCGGTTCGTTTCTGCCTAAAACTATTCAAATCATGCAATTGTTTATATTATTTGTTGATAAAGTTAAAAAATGATATCGGATGACAAAAATATATCAATTTGCATCACAGGCAATGAGAATCGAAGATAATCGAAAGAAAATTCGGTTTGTTTCTGCCTAAAACTGTTTAGATCATGCATTTGTTTATAATGATTGTTGATAATATCAACAAATTATTTCAGATGACAAAAATACATCAATGTGTATCACAGGCAATGAGATTTGAGGGCAATCGGGAGAAAATTCGGTTTGTTTCTGCCTAAAACTGTTCAGATCATGCATTTGTTTATAATAATTGTTGATAAATTAAACAAATTATTTTAGGTGACAATAATACATCAATGTGTATCACTGGCAATGAGATTCGAGGACAATCGGAAGAAAATACGGTTTGTTTCTGCCTAAAACTGTTCAAATCATGCATTTGTTTATATTATTTGTTGTTAAAGTTAACAAATGATATCGGACATCACATTTTCATGATCAAATGTCACCTCGTTGCTCAGAACGAGCGATTTCGATGCATAAATATACTTCACAAAAACATAATCCATCATACTGGCTATTTGTTGCAAATATTTGTTTATAACAAATAACTTGACATAACAACAAATTCTTTTCTTTCACTGACCCTTGCGCATCAAACCTGAGGCCTGATGCTACTAAAAAAAAATTTTACAGAGAATTAAACAAAAAAAATTTGAAAATCAACATTTTTTTCGATATTTGCAGTTCTATATAAATTAAAAAAAAAAAAATTAAAAAATCGGCCTCGACATGTTTCTTAAGAATTTAATGCTGAATTTTTTGAAAAAAAAAAGTTGAAAATCGATGAAGAATTGCGAGCTACAGATTATTTTGAACATCGTTTTTCCATTTCGCCCCACTGTGCGCTGGTCCGATAAGTCATCGAAGCAATATGGAAGATCCAAGTATTGAATTAGTTAGTGATAATATAAAGTTTATATTTGAAGAAAGCGTAAAACAGATACTCGGAGCATCTTCAGATCAAAGTGATTAATTTATAAATGAACGTTATGAACAAATAATAAGTAAAGCGAAAGAAGCACAGCAGTTAAAAAAAGCGGTCAGCCACTTACAACAAAACATTACAGACGTTTAAAACGCTATTATGTAACTATGATTGGAGACATAGACAAATTTATAGAAAAAATAAAGATACGTCGAAGTTGCGTTATTTCTGTACAGCTGTGAACAAGTTTGATGTTTTGGAGTCTGCACATATCAACGTAGGACGTGAAAGAAGGAGAGGTAATTTTAAAGTTTTCCAAAATTCATCTATATGTCCCGTAACCCGTTATCAGCACTTGATATGCGTCCAAACCCCTTATGGATACTTAATACGTGCCACAACGGGTTGTGAATACTTTTGTATATGCCAAAACACGTCGTGGCTACTTCACATATATATGTCACAACGCGTTGTGGGTACTTTTATATATGCCACAGCGCCTTGTGGCTCTTGCCGGTCGCTCAGAACACGCTCTAGCAGAATCCAGACACTCACAACGCGTTGTGGTCGATTTAAATGATCACTGAGTCCTGGTCGAAGGAGCCAACTTTTGCTTTCCTCAGATCATCAGGGCTTAATTCAGGTACCGAGGGTTTTATTTTCGCATGCCAGGACGATGTCATTTCCACCTTAGCATACCGTGACCGCATTTTATGTCAAGAAGTTCCCAGTGATAGGTGCAGAGCGTATCATGCACACGCTGAGTACCTACAACATATACTATCGGAGTTTCCGACCCACGCTGGAACGACGTATATCTATAGACATAATGCGGCCCTAGGAGTGCTTTATTACCATCTTTGTCGCTCTTACGGTGTTGGTCGCGACGCTGCCCTGCCGAACGCTCCAAGGGAGATAGAGTCAATTGTCCAAAACGAGAAGTGCCAAATTTTCTGGAACTGCGATTTTCGGACAGCATTCTCCGTTGCACACTCGAGGCCTGACATCGTTCTCCAAGACTTCGACAAAGTATCAAGACCTTAAAAGGGAGCTGCAACAACTGTACCCAAAATACTCGGTACAAGTAATTGTTCTTGTGATAGGTGCTATCGGAGGTGCGAAACTATCACTGGTTCGTAACCTTAAAGCCATACCCGCGTGCCAAAAATATGCAAAGACACTTACGAGATGGATGTAGAAAGCTGTCATACTTGGGTAGCTTCATATACTGAAGATACACGAGGGTTTCTCCGGCCTGACGTTGTGATTTCATCGTGCCCTTTGACCACCCATCTCGCAGTTGTGTGTTTATCTTTTGATTTTATACCGACAAAGATATTGTTTTCAACGAATTATTGACGTAATCTTGTCTAAATATTCCAGAACTATAGGTTGGTAAAACGGATGGTTATTACACATTCAGATATAACACAGTTTCAAACAAAATGTGGATCAAGAATTACTGTGGATACACAAAATTAATTTTCCGTGTTTTTACCTTGTAGGGTGACACAAATGTTCAACGATGATGGTAAACAACTCAGTAAACTCAAATAAAAGTGCTTCAACAATGAATTGGGCTTGAAGTATCTTGGTGGAAAGTATAATTCTATTGAGTTCGTGAAAAAGTAAAAAAAGTAAAAAAATATCTGTGCCTGCTAGCTTTATATCTATTTCATACTGTCTTATATGTTCAGAATTGAATGATTCTTTCAACTACTTATAACTTATATGCATAATTTTACGAAACAATTTATAACAAAACCTGCATTTGAGAATGCCGGAAATTTAAATACAGCACGAAATGTTTATCCAGCCACACTCGATGCAGCATCTCCTTGAGCCTTAAAGATTGACAGATGTTTAAAATATATTTTGTGGACATTTAATCTTTTTTTAATGGTGCTGTGAGTGAAAGAGTTCTTAAATCTAAGAATTTTAATTTACATTTTTAGTTTTTGGTATGGTGATACTTTAGTACCAGTGGAGCATGCAGGATTAAAGGAGTCATACTACATATTTTTCAATTCGAAATTATACATTCAGTGTTCTAAAATAACTCAGCTTGTGCATCAATGAACGTCTTCATGAGTTATCTGCGAAGCAGCTTCAGCGAGGAAGAAACGATATAGTTTAAACTATTGCAGAAGCTTTGTAGCATAGAAGTGCAGTGTTCTATGAAAAAGTCGCATTATATATAAAAAAAGCTATGAAAAACTAAGAAAAAAATATCGTAAAAAAAATATTTTTTTGTATGAGATTTTACATATAGAGATTATTACTTTCAATAATAACCAGTTATCAATAGATGTTTATCGAGGGACACTAACAGTTGCGGCTATCCTCATAAGTGAGCTGAACGAACACTTGAATACGGCAATTAACGCAATTAGTTTTGGTAAACACGGAGTCGTTCATCCTCAAATATTGACACTTCATATTAGGAAAGAAATCATTAGAGAGTTTGAATTCAAGCACAGGACCAGGTGCTATTTTGATAACTCGGAGAAAAGTTTTCTGCACATTACTGATATAAGCGACATTTCGATCCTTATCCTCAACCGCAACTTAGTTTATGACATCAAAATCCCCGTCCAGGAATCCGACGAAATAACCATACTGAGAATTTTACCGATCCACCAACAAGTCCATGATCGCTTTATCTTCTTTATACCCGATCACGAATTCCTTTTTGTTACCAAAATTTCTTAACCTCCCGTGGACTACCGACAATTATAAAAATGTAAAAAAAATAGCTAAATATAGAATTTGGGAAAGCAAAGTGCCAAATTATTTGTAAGTTAACACTAACAATTGCGATAGTAGCCTATTAAAGAAAGGGCAGATCTTATGTAATCATTTACCGTACCTATTATATAAGAAAACTTACTGACCCACTACTAATGGATACTTTATTTTGAATCTCGAAGATATCTCGCCTGACATAGTCTGTAACGAAGGAAACCATGCCGAAGTAATTAAACAACTAATTCTCATTATAAGCGATGATTCTGAAATCTACTTCGATCAAATAGACTTCCCTTCTACAAAAAAATGATTGGATCCGATTGCGAACGATTGAAAAAAAAATTCAATTGTTCCCAATTGTGTTTCTTAATCGGATCGTACCGATTGAGGCTGGCTATCGTTGCCTATCGTCCTCAATCGGGACTCGAGATGAAGTAAGTCTGCCATCATGTTGATGGTAGTACATTAATCTCGCGGGAATTATTTGAAAACGATTATTTACATTTTTTTTACTACATATCTGTAAAAGATAACTTCTAAAAAGATTATAAATTGTTAAATAATTCTCTCCTGATCAAGGAGCAATTACCAAAATATTTCCAAATAACTTATTTTGTAGTAACTTTCATGACTTTTGCGTATTATTTTTTATTACATTTTAATTTGTTTAATTCGGTTGCGGCCTATTTTTTTATGTTGATACTTAAGTATAATAGTGAAACAGATTTTTAGAAGTTATTTCTCAAATAAATTAACAGTTTTATTTCATTTTGATTACGAAATTTAGGTTGCAAATTAACCCTTATGTGTGTGACAAAAAAAACAGCTTCATCGACGTAACGGAGTACCCGGGTATCCATCTCCTTTTAAAAAATTTTTTAATTTGTAAGAGGAGAATCCAAGTTATATTTTCCACCCCGTAATAATAATAGTGAAAAAAACCCTGAGAACACCCCTACCACTTTTACCTGAACAAACCCGAAGGCCCTCCACGTAAAACACTCAAAAAATTGAAAAATTTGAAATAATCACCCAAATCATCTTCAGGAAACCCCAACTGATATTTCCAACCCCATAATAATATATAACAACCCCCTAAGACCATCACTACTACTTTGACCTTAACAAATCCGAAGAGCTTCCACGTAAAACACTCAAAAAATGTCAAATGATCACTCAATTCAACGTTCAGAAAGCCTCAAGTTATATTTCCAACCCATTAATAATATCCAATAACTCCTGAAAACCACTGCTATCACTTTTACTTGAACTTTACTTTACTTGAACTCGAACGATTCAAACGCTTGTCCCGATTGAAAATGATTGAGAACGATAAACAAAATTTGTCCCTATTAACACCAATTCAAAACGCTTCACCTGTCAATCTGTCTCAATCGGGTCCAATCATTTTTTTCTGGAAGGGTTACCACTTAAGAATAACAAAAATATTACTCGCGTAATCAAGTCTTGCCATCGGCTGCTTATACCGCTGCTTCTCGAGCAGAAGCACCATTATTTAACGAGAAAAATAGAAGAGATAGATTTTATTAAGAATTTTGCGTCCAAATTCACTCTAATAAAGGTGGTGTGATGGCACCATTACTTTCCACTCTAGGTTAGTGTAGCAAGGGCCATACGTTACCTGGCGCAAGCCTAGCGTTCAGTTCTATTCCGTCCTTACGGTACTTAACGCTTATTTTTATGAAAAAAATCATAATTATTTTTGAAGTTCAAATATTTATTTTTCCAAAACATGATTATGATCAATGAAAATGGCAAAAAAATCCTATCGAAACTATAGAAGACCACGTTTTTTTAATAATATGAAAATATTTTTCAATCATGGAAACATATGGCAGACATATCTGTAAGATCTTCTCGTTCTCATTTTCTAGCATGCTCGCGCAGATGTGAGATCCCCGCCCCCAACTATACAAACAAATAGGAAAGTTTTCGTAACACAGTTTGGTCTCCTTTGTGAAGAAAATACTAAAAGAATGTCAAAGGCAAAAGCAAGTGGTAAAATAGTATCTAGTCGAAATATTCCGTACTAGAATATGTAACAGAAAAATAATTACATAATGTGTGTCACTTTTTCATGCCTTTTTTTGTTGCAAAAATTAGAGGTCTCCAATTTTTTTCCTATCATTTTAATAATATATCTATGACAGCTTGGGTGAGGCTTCTGTTCCAAGTTATATGTCAGTGAAACAGTGAACGGTCCTTTATGAAGAGTCGGCTATGGTTCTTCACCGTGCTAAGAAGCCCTCAGCCCATATGATGTTACGGCGTCGCAGGCAAGTCAGTTAAATTGGCGGATTTAAAGTCGCAACTCGGGAAAACAATATAAATGTTTTACGAGGAACAAACGCATCCGCACATTGGCGAAGACTGTCTAAGGGTATGTTGGTAAGAAAGTACCCTTAAAACCCAGCATTTTTAAAATACCCAATTATTTACAACATTATTGGCTGATGATATGCTAGAACTCTACATTCTTATGAGTAGATAAAGCGAGTGTTATTGCTGTTTTTGAGCCTATTTAATTTAATTTAGTCCAAATCTAAAATCAGTTTATAATAAAGAAAGTTTTACTATTCCTAATAAGGTTTTTGATTATTTGGGAGCTCGTCCCTGATGCTTTTATTCAAAACGGAAACGAAGTGCGACGCGCCACATTTCTGATAGTAAGATAGATTATTGTTTCAATTTCCGACACGTTAATTCAATAGTCGTAATGTTTACTCTAACTTAAAGTGTTTGCAACTTAAAAATACGTAAATCTTTAACAGTGTATAGTGATTTTGTCCCTTTCGGATTATCGAAAAGTGAAGGAATAAGTGATCCATGAACAATGACTCGTGCTTTTCCCTTTTGGAGTATTGTAAAGTGAAGTGATTTTCCCAACTCGATCGTCTTCTGATGTTGTGGAAAGTGACGAGTCGGATGGCATATACCTCTAGTTTCGTCGAGATCGATCTTTTCGAAAAGGACCGTAGCCGAAGATTCCGAAGCCTACATCTGGGCTAAGTTTAATATCGGTTGAATTTTTACCTTTTGCAAATTAGCATTTATTTCATTGACAGCCACGCTGAAAAAACCAGTTCTCGTCAGATCACTGAAGTTAAGCAGCGTTGGGCGCGGTTAGTACTTGGATGGGTGACCATTCGAGAATACTGTGTGCTGTTAGCATATTATGGGTGTGGTGAGCCCAAACTGGTAGTTACACTTATAACTACAAGAACACTATCCACCTAGAAACACTACCCGAATCGGGTAGTGTCACGCCTACCCTGAAAGGGAAATGGCTTAATGGTATACATACCTTAAAGTGACAATACGCTGTTCTCTCGCCACCCCACGCCAGCCGTCATTGATTCTCTAATCGTGTGAATCTGACAGCAATTCATAACCTGATCTGTGATACCTTACCGACCAAGACCTCAGGGTGAGATAGAGGTTAAAGAAATCCCCAAGTTCTATAACCTTCTATAAGTTTAGATAGACATAGTGTAGACACAGAGAGAAGAAGTACGGGAAGAAGCTAGAAAAGTCAGAGGGAAGTAGGATGAATGGGATACTGTTTTCGGAAGCGGAGAAACAGGAAGTATGTAAGAGAATAAACTGAGAGAGGTTGAGGAAGGGATAGGAAGTGAAATGAGCTTTCTCAGGGAGAGTGCTAGGAAATTAGATGGCGGGAGGGAACATAAAGTGAGGGAGGGAGCAGGAGACATAGCAAAAAGGGCTGGTCGGAAACTGCGAGAAGAAAATAAGCGAATGCGCGTACGGCGAAATGAAATAAAAGTAAAACTGAAAGAGGAAAAGAAAGCTAAAAGTAGGTGAAATTCATTAATAGTAGGAACGAAAGTAGAAAGCGAATCGGGAAACGAAGATGTGAAGAAATTATGGAGCAAAAGGGCGCTGAGAGGAAGGAATGAAAGAATGAAAGAGGACTTGACACTGAGAGAGAGAAAGAGGAAGTGGATAATCGAACGGAGGGGTAGTGACAGGATAGGGTGGGATAGGTTGGGACTAAACAGGGTGGCCAGGATCTGGGACGAAGAGAAAAAAGCAGTGAGAGCAGATGCAACAAGACAAGAGAGAAGGGAAGAGAAAGATAAGGAGATTAAGGGGGAGCAGGCGTGGTTTCATTATAGAAGAGACGTTGAGCTCCGGAATGAGTGAGGGAAAGACAGAAACAGACGAGAAAGTGTGGCTTTCTGCATTGTGTCAGGATTAACAACAAGAAAATATGAGAATCAGGCGTAGGGGGCGAGCTTGAAACGAATGTTGCGGAGAGAGTACATGTGGTCAACGCAAGAAGCATGGGAAGAAAACGAGAGGTGTAGGTAAATGGGAGGCATGGTCTCAGGGGTTAGAGAGGAACTGTTGAGAGAAGGTGGCTATCATTTGTGTATATATGAGGAGAGGAGAAGAGGAAGGATGGCGAGTAATTAAGCAATGCATGCAGATAGGGAATTAGGATTTAGTGTTGATAAGCAGAGATCCTCATGCTAGGAGAGAAGGTGGGGGGTGGCGGGTAAGAGCTGAAGAAAGCGAGACGTCTAGGAGACATTCGAAGCACAGGTAACTGGAACGGGAGGGTAGAATGCTTTCGAACCTGTTAGTGGTGGAGGAGTGGTTTATATGAAATGAAGGGAAATAAAAAAGCAGAAATGACGTTTGTAGGCAAAGGAGGATTTAGGGAAAGAATGGAGCAGCCCGGTGTTAAAGGCTCGGAATGGGATGCCATAACACGCGCCTTGAGAAAGTGAACAAAATAACAGAGAGGATAAAAGAAGAGGTAAGGCCAAGAGGAGAAAAGGGTGGAATAAAGGGGGGATGGTGGGACGCAGAATGTAAGAAGAGTACAGGGAGAATGAAGGAATGTGTAAAAAATTAAAGAAAGTGGGAGAAAGGGAAACTGCAATGTAATAGGAGAAAGAGAGAAGACATAAGACTGTTAAACCGTAGAAGGCAACTTGAGAAAAATAGGAATATGGAAGAGGTAGGAAAAGCAGTAAGCTGCGGGAAGTAATGGGATGTGATTAATAGGGAAACAGGAGGAACGAAGGACATTTTCGAGAAAATCGAAATGTATGAGTGGACCCGGTACTGAAGGTTGGGAGGAGTAGAAAATGGGGTATAAGGTGGAAAGATGAGAGTGTTAGAAGGGGAAGAGGATAGCGATAATGGGATAAGCAGTGGAAGTAAATAGAGTGATAGAGAAGTTGAAAAGCAACAAGGCAATTGGAGTGGACGGCAAGGGGAACGAAGCTTAGGCCCTTGTAAACATCTTTGAATGAAGTGACCGAATAGACCCCCACTTTGAACTTTGCATCAATTAGCCGCTCTGCGTGCCTCACAGAATCCGCCTAGATCCTTGTAATATACCACATCTTTGAATAAAGTGATCCTGTATAGAACCGCTGTAGACCCGTATATACGCCCTCAACACACATTTGCATAATTGCCTGCTCTGCGGGCCTACTAGAACCGTTCAAGCCCCTTGTAAACTCACACATCTAGAAAAAAATTGGTCTCACATAGAACGACGCTAGATCCGTGCAGACGCCACAATAAACTTTAAACACATCTTTGGATAAAGATATTCCAGCACCACGTGCCTGCTAGAAAAACGCCTAGACCCTTGTGGACTCCAAGATCTTTGAATAATGTTATCCTGCATAGAACCACCCTAGACATTGAGAACAGATGTCAAGAAAAAAACTAAATTAACCTTTAATTTACATTTAGAAATGAGTAAGAAAAGCTTATGAGAAATGACTTTGAGTTTACACCGACTTAAGGGACTATAGATAGACAACTTTCAACCAAGCTTCCTGAAGGCCTTGTGTACAGTGTACACAAGGGGCGTCACTTGTGAAAAGGATAAGTCACTGAAAATGAGTTGAATGGTAGAGCAATAAGTTAATAAATCTTTAGTTGCACTCTGGGTCGTGCCTGTATCTGCTCTGAGGACTTCTCTACTTTAAATCAGGGAACTTTAAGCCTTTTAGCGAGGGCTATAAATACGTTTTTTTGAAAATAAAAAAAAAACTCGTATACATTTATTTGCCTGCGAGAACGATTTGGTGAATGAGCTTGTTCAAATTTCTCGAATGTGATTTTATGGGCGACCCTAAAGGTGCACATTCAATTTCGCAGTTAATGCTTTTTGCATGACAATGAATTAAGTTGTTCCTATACGGAAAAATAATTTGAAAACAATCGCACAAAAATTGAACGACTAAATGGAAAATTTTTAATTTTTTTGTTTTCGTCAGTGAAAGATTCAACTTATTACCCGTACGGCGAATGACAAACTGAATGTGAGAGAGTCGCCTTTAAATTAGATACGCAGTTTGTATTTTGTTTAATTTTGCTTCCTCATAGAGGAAGCTTTGTAATGGTAACATTTTCCAAAAATTTTAAATTCATTTAATTAAACCTTCCTCAATTTAAAAATGTCTGATACAATGTTCTAAGCAATTGTGTGGATGTGTGTCTGTGGATGTGTGTCTGTGTGTGTGTGTGGTTGGGTAGATGTCACACTTTTTTGTGAGCACGATAACTTGAAAACGGTTGTAGATAAATTGATGAAATTTGGAAGGCTTATTTTGATCACTAATATCTTGAAGCTGGCTGAAGGATTTCTAAGAATATTTATTGCATTTTTTTAGCACTCAATAATATTCTAAACATCGGTTTTTTATAGTAAAACTTTTTTCATTAGCATAATTCAAAGTTGATGCAAGGATATAAAAGATTCCTTGGTTCGAGATGCATCGATTGACCTATAATATTAATATATTTCATTAAATAGTAGGGAAGTTATGGTAATTTATATATTTTGAAAATCGGTTTTTTATTGTCAATCTTTTTTCATTAACATAATTCAAAGTTGATGCAAGAACAGAAAAGATGTGTTGATTCGAGACGAATTGATTGACCTATAATATTAATACATTTTATTGAAGATCAGGGAAGTTATGTTAATTTATATATTTTTAAAAACGATTTTTATAGTAAAAATGTCCTCATTCTCATAATTTAAAGTTGATGCGAGAATAGAAAAGTTGTGTGGATTCAAGATGAATCGATTCACCTAAACATTGCTACATTTTATTGAAGAGTAAGGAAGCTATGGTAATGCATAATATTTGAAAACACGGTTTTTTATAGTAAAACTATTTTCACTAACATAATTGAAAGTTAATGCAAGAACGGAAAAGATTCCTTGATTCGAGGCAAATCGATTGATCTATAATATTAATACACTATATTGAAGATTCAGGAAGTTATGCTCATTTATAATATTTGAATCATCTGTTTCAAACAGAAAAACTTTTTTCATTGACATAATTCAGAGTTGACGCATGAATAGAAAAGACTTTTTGATCATAAATTTTCAAATAAAATAATTCTGACAATTTTGGTAAGGAACTCATAAAGCTAGCAAAGGGATAGGGTGCGACAGAACTTTTCCGTTCCCTTTTTCAGCTCAAAAGATTATCATTTTGAATACCAAATTTGATTTGTCTCATTTGTCTTTGTATTTAAAAAATGTTTTGTATTATTCTGTAATTTTGTATTTTTTGTAAATTTCTATTTTTAAATTGATCAAAATGAAGACTTTGGTTTGTCTATTATTGAACAAAATAACTAGTTCTTCCTCTATTTCTATCTCTATTAAGAATTCTTCGTTTTCAATCTCTAAATCAAATTTCCTTAAAATGTTGGTATTCTTTATATTCCATCAAAATAAACGTAGGAGAAAGCAAAAGGCAGAAATAACCAAGTATTTTGCCCCCATTTCATTTATGATTTAGTAAATAGTTATCAGGACACAAGAAGGTATTTTTTATGAGAGTAAAGATTACAATCACAATTCACGCAACAAAAAGTATGACCCCTTGCCCCCAACAAACAAAACAGTCCAATTTTCAATGACATCATTAAAATTTCAACAGCATAGTTGAACATTTAAATCTGAAATTTATTTTCTTTAAAATATGAGCGTTAATTTGTTCAATTGCTACAATATCTTCTATTGTTTTCGGATACAGTTCCCTGAAAGTTTATGTCATTTGTACTTCCGTGTCTACATACGCACTCTGAGAAAAAATATTATTTCAATCAAAGAAATGTAGTACACTCAACTACCGATATAAAACCGGTTTCGGGCAGGGCTGAGAGTGCGGCCCTCAGGCTGTTTGTCAGCCTTTCTTTTGGCAATTGGGCTCCTCTCATCACGAAGCTTCGCAGGTGATCAGTTATTGGAATATCGTAAACCGGGAGGTGTTATATCGGGAGTTGTGTGTACTGAATACGTTTTATCAAAAATTTTGTTGATCGAAAAACGTTTTTCATGTAACAAAAATTATTTTCTCATTTGCAAAACCGAATTCCTGAAAATATTAAAATTTTTCTTTTAGAAAAAAAAGATTCATTGGACGTATTCTGTACTATATTTTTTTAATTTAAGTAATCTTCTCTCTCATTGTACGTATATGTAAATTCCGAAGTAGAAATTACATGAATTTTCTGATAAAAGTGTCCGGAAATAATAGATCATGTTGTATAGTTGTTGTATAATAGTATTATGTTGACACTAAAAATAATAAATAGGGTCGGTGCACGAACACTGCATGCTGACGAACGCAGTTTTGACGCGTGACAGTTCTCATACAGTCATAGAGCTGTGGCGACTAGCAACGATCGAATTCTTTGGTTAAAAGATATAAATACACTTATTCAAAAGTGGTCCAAAGCTTCAAGTATCTTCTTTTAAAAGGTGAGGATGTACGAGTGTTGCAATATGATTATTTGTGAGTTGAAATTTAGTTAAACATATGGGTATGGTTTTATAGTGCTTGCACATCTAGTTTCTCTTTTCTACATGTTCCGTAGTTGATCGCCGGTTATTTTAAGCCAAAATAGAAAAAAATCGTACTACGTGTTTTTGAGAACAAGATTTTTCTGTTTTTTAGAAAGTAAAAATCTCATTTTGGTCAAAAACGATGCAAAATATGAATATGCTGTTCATGATGCAAAATTGTTTCGCTTCCTAAAATCTATAAAGTTATACAGAAAGAAGAGAAAGCCATGAAAGCTAAGTTAGGTACACCGAAAAAAATATTAAGAAAAAAACAAGTAGCTCAAAAGCAATTGAATTATTAGCTTTAAAAGATTATTCGAGTCGTTTCATAAGAAAAATGCAGTATTTTAATGTTAAGTTGTAAAAGTTGTTTGCAAATAATAAATATTTTTAAGAGTTTATGTTGTTTTCTTTGTATTTAATATTAATTTGCTTTATGCGACCACGTCCTTTATCTCCAAAATTATAATTTTTCACCTTTCAAATTATTGTTATGGCCAAAACTGGTGCAAGACGTGACCAAAGGTAGCACATAAGTGGCCAAAACTGTAGAAATCCAAGTTTTTTCCATTTTATCATTTTTTTCAAGTTGTTAATGAATTTTTTTATTAATGGGCGGCTACAATTCGTGAACGACGACCTCCAAGAAATATATTACACCAGATACTTTTATTCCAAACGTAACAATTAACTAATTATAAGCATTCAAAGTTGGAAAATTTCTTAAAGGGGCCAAAAACGGTCACCGACCCTAATGCATTATTTATCTTCAGACTTCCTGTCTATTTTAGAAGTAATAAGATGAATGAAAATTGAGTCAATGTGTATCAGCGGTAATTGAGCCGCTATTTCTGATCAACAATCAACGCTTCTGCGCTATCGAATCAGCGAAGTTTAGCTGCTTATAACTAAAAGTTTTCGCTGATTATGATTTTGAAAGAAAACGGATCTGAGAAAGTGATGCGCGGAAAAGACTTGTCCGTCGATGTCACTTAATCGCAGTTTGATTATTTCACTGGGGAAGTGATGCTGGGGGAAAGCTTGCCTGTCGATGTCACAGTTTCGTGATCTTAATATTTCACCGGGGAAGCGATGTCCAGGGAAGGCTTGCCTGTCGATGCTACACTATCATGGACCAAATCTTTCACGCAGTAAGTGATGCGCATGGGAGGCTTGCCACTCGATGCCATTGTTTCATAGTTTTTTTATATCACTTGGGAAGTGATGTCTGGGGAAGGGTAACCTGTCGATGCCACAGTGTCGTGGTCTTAATATTTCACTGAGGAAGTCATGCCCGGGGAAGGCTTGTCCGTCAATGCCATAGTGTCTTGGTGTTAATATTTCTATAAGAAAGGGATGTCCGGGGAAGTCTTGTCCATCGAATTCACATTGTCATGGTCTTCGTATTTGACTGGGGAAGTGATGCCCGGGGAAGGCATGCCCGTGGATGGCTTTCCAGTCGTGAACCTCTGTTTCGTGTACTTATTATTTCACTGGGGAAATGATGCCCGCGAAGGCTTAGCCAGGGAGGGTTTGCATGTCAACCACCTTTGTTTCGGGTACTTATTATTTCACTGGAGAACTGATGCCTGGGAAAGTCTTGCCCGTGGAAGTTTTTGAGAGCGATGAGTGGAAGAGATGTCCTGATTAGCCTTGCAGTTGAGAGAAGCAATGTGCGTTCACTATCTGGATGTAAGTGATGCCCGTGGAAGACCTTATATGCGAAAAAATGATGAGAGAAGGCTTGCCCTCTCTAGGAATCTTTTGATGAAAATAGTCTTTAAAATATTTTCAAACTTTTATTTTCAAAAGTTAATAGGCTCCATCCCGCCAGGTTTGTATACTTTACACTGTTAAAAATTTATTAGATATAAAGAAGCACCCTCGTATAAACCCTTACGTACGGATATAAACGTGCACATTAGTGCTATTGATATCTGTGAACGTGCACAGTTGGACAAGTGACATATGTGCACTCCCATAAATGGTACTTCGACAACTAGGCACGTCCAAATTTAGATGACTTACTTTACGACCCGTTATCAACAATAAAACTCTCACTTACCCAGTTCGTGCGAAATTTGTGAAATACAAAATAACGCTTTCGGAAAGGGCGACTTCAGCTCTAGTGTAATTTTTCGGCCAATGCGCCAGTCCTCCGATTAAGGGCGCGCCAAAAAAGTATGGTAACTCTTCACCGTGAATGCAACCTTGCCTCTATAATTATGAAAATTAAGCAAATTACATAAATGGGTGTGCTCTTGGTTCACTAAAATTCTAGATTTCTAATTGCTGATATGAACATTTGTCCATATCACTTATGTACACTTATGTAAATTAATTAACGTATGTGTATGAAATTTATTATCCGGAAGATTCGCCGACAGAGAAAGTTCATTTTTTAAATTTATTAATTGCCCTGTTCTCTAGTAAACCATAATTCGGAGTGGTTTTTGGCATAAAACTGTGAGAGTAACTTTTAAAAATGTGTTTTCCAAAGCAGGATGCATTTTAGATACATTTAACAGTCGCATTACAAGAAGCTCTTTGGGACAACAAAATAAAAGCATGGAAGTATGTACATAGGCCGGGTGGCTTCTAACACAAGGTTCATGTTACCGACATGTTACCGACATGGTTTATGTCCGTGTAAAATCTAAAAATTTCGAGATAGATGTGGAATGTATTTAAATGTATCATAATAAAATCGCAGACTGACCAACATGAGGCTCACGTTTTTGTTGAATTCAATGAGATCAATGTGACGTCAGCGTCTTGTTGGTAAATATCAAAGGGAGAACTGCTGAAGAAAGTTATTAAAATCCAAGAGAGGATTCCATAACACGCCTAGCTTGAACCAGTTTTCACTGGAATGAGCTTTGCCTGGCCACGTTGTCTGGAAATTTCATTTTGGAGTTGACTTCCGACTATTTTAAGCCTAAAATTAAAAAAATCGTGAGGGTACTTTTTGAAATAACTCATTTTTTTACATTTTATAGACTATTTATCATGTATATTTCTTAGAGAAAAAGTCATATGTGATATTTTTTTGGACGAAACCCTGTAATTTGAGGACCAAAAAAAAAACTTCTGAATGCTCAATATCAAGTGACCTTCGGAACGCTTTTAAAATGTTGAAAAAGTGCAAAAAAATGAGTTTTTTGAAAATCGCTCGGCACGAGTCATCGTACAACTTAAGTCCATGACTGAAAAAGAAAGTAGACAAAATTCCTGAAAAAACTAAAAAAAAAAATCTGCCCGCTTCGCGGGCACATTCTCATCGCGCGCTTGGCGCGCGGCTCGCTTCGCTCGCAAGTTTGAGCGCGCCTAGGGCGCGCAACTGTTGGATCTCGCGCTTCGCGCTCGATTATGTATTCACCTCGCGCTACGCGCTCGGGCGTATCTACATCGCGCTTTACGCTCGGTTGCTCTAGATTTTTCAACTTCGTGTTCGACTTCGATGAAAAGAAAAAGTTTGTTTGCAAATATTATAAAATTATCAAATCCTCTACATATTAAGTGATTGTTAAATTTGTTTTTATTTTAGACTGAAAAGGAACTTCATTTACTCAAGGTTCTATCGACCTTAAGGAACACATTCTCATCCAGACACTCGCGCTTCGCGCTCGATATTTGATTTGAAAATTATTTGAACCTTGCGTTCCACGCTCGGTTCTGTGCATTTGATTTTTCTATTTTCAATGCTGTTTTTAACGAATAAAACAAAAACTACGCGTCATATCAAAAAGTGAATGATAAGAAATTTGTAGATCTTTTTTGGGTGCACAATTTTGGTTGAATGATCTTTTCTCGTATCTTGCATAGTTTCACAGCAAAATGGAATTTTTGATTATTTTTTTGTGCGATCAAAATTTGGATTTTTTATTTTTTTAAAAATTCAAAAAGTTGTTATGAAAATATCATAGGGCGTTCAAAAAGCAACGTTTTTCTCCTCTTGACTTTTTTTCATATCGTGCGTTTTTCGGCTTAAAATGTACATTTTCGTTTGTTTTTTGGAATTTTGAAAATGCTATAACTCCAGTAATTTTTGTTTTATCACGAAAAGTCATTAGAATATTTTGTTCGTCATTTTTCGTACTACTAATAACCATACATAGAATTTTTAAATCTTAAAAAAAAGTGGTCTCAAAAATTTTCGAAATGTGCTCACTTTTTGAATTTTCATCCAAAATAGCTGGTTAACGAACTCGTTCTCTATTTTTCGGCCATAAAAAAGTGTGCCAAAGCTCAATCAAATCTGATCATTTTTTCGAAAGTTATCGTGGCTACAGACAGACAGACAGACAGACAGACTGACAGACAGACAGACAAACAGACAGACTACAGACAGACAGACACCTTGGTAAAAACCGTTTTTTCTGGCTCAGGGGGTCTCAAAACGTGGAGATTTGATGAAAACCGACTATGTCAAATTTGACATAAAACCAATACCTTCTCATTAGAATGAGAATGTAAAAAACACACAATATCCTAACACTAATATTTTAGAAGATATGGCCTGTAAAGATGATTTTTCAGTGAAATTTTTTTCGAAAATTTTGGTTTTTGTGAAATACCTTTTTCTCTGTGGATTCTACATGAAAATCGATTTATGATAAATGAAAGCAGGTTAAATTATCTACAAAAAAAAAAAATTCTCTAGCTCTAATATTACCGCAATCAGAGCCGTTCAAAGTTTACACATTTTCATTGCACTCTATTCGACACTAAGTTTATTGTAAATAAATTTCTTTCTGTGCAATTAAGGTGTAAAATAGTTGTTATAGAAGTTGAAAAAAAGTAAGTTTGTTCGAGATAGTTTTACATTGCCAAATATAGAATTTTCCGCTAGCACGATGCTCTGCCAATAAAAGTGAACTCAGCAAAGATGGTAACTTGAGAACAATTGAAAACATTCAAGAAAACTACCTTCAATGGATTATAAAAATTGCATTCATCCTCCAAGTTTTACGGGAAACGAACATACGATACTGCTAGAAATAATTTCACCTCCTGATATATAAATATACTAAATTTACTGTACGCTGGTATACTAAATTTAATTTCATGTTGTGCATTATTGCTTCCATTGCATGCATACTAAATTTAGTACAGATTTTTCTAACAGTGCACATGTTGAGTGAATTTAATGCAGTAACTTTATTCTGGGCTAAGGTATGTAACGTTGAGAGAGAAGCAACTCATGGAAGTCCAGCTTTCAATGGCAATTCTTGCAAGAAGTTGTTAGATCGAAGGGATATTTTGCGTAAAAATAGTCATCTGGGATGCTTGAAATACGTGCAAATATTTGATGATTTCAAAAATGTAGTTAGAGCATGTTTTGGTCAATATCTGGATCCCATTTTTAAAATGCATATGACGGCTTTCAAGAGAAGCTACCTGGACAACAAGCTGTGGAATCCGTACACCATGAGTTTACAGTGACTTTGCAGAGATACAAAGTCTGCAAGAGTCATTCAGAGTATGGTGTTCGTTTACTTTGAGCTATGTGCGAATTCAACGGCCGCCACACTTGAATCACCTTTGAGTTTTGATGTTATGTTATCGACTAGTGTAACAAATAAGTTTTTTTTCCGTCCATGGAATGACGGTTTTTGATCTACTAGTATAAAGTTCTACAGATTCGAATCCCGGCGGGGCTATATAGAGAGGAATTTTTTCAAAGCGAAAGACTATAACCATTTTGGTTTAGACTAGTAGATCGAAAACCGTAATTCACTCGAGAAAAAAAAATTAAATTACCAATGTTCATTGAGTTAATAAACAGTTCTAGTTTCAACTTCGTTTTACAATTGAGGCGCCGGATGCAAGAAGCAGATATATGTGACGTGCGCCGAAGAAAGGGGGCTTACTCTGAAAAGTGAGATTTTTCAGGACGAGCGGTCGAAGTCGACCGGATAGACGCGACTTTTAGGAGACAGGGCAGACTCACGAAATCTTCCCTCACCACTTACCACTACATTCTCACGAGGAAAGAGATAGGTCGTAGACGCGGCTCACGGACGGGTATAGATGAGACGCGGAGATGTAGTGGTGAGTGGTGGGAGGTGTTTCACGGGATCTTGAGCTCTCGAGCGAAAGCCTGATTTCTCGGGTACCTAACAACTCAATTATTAGCAATAATAACGCTCGAAATTTTTTTCGGTGGCTTCATTAAAAAGAGCAACTCAAAAACTATCGAAAGGTTTAAAAACCTCGATTTAGATTTTCTTAGAGTAAGCCCCATTTCTTCGGCGCACGTCACATATAATTATTTTGCTAGAGTGGGGAGGCCCCTGAGCACTTGAAACTAAAGTATTCAATTATAATTTTTGAAATATATATCCTGAGTGAAAATTTAATTTCGCATCTTTTTCTCCTGATAAAAAAGTGGTAATTGAGTTAAAGCTTTCCAGAAAATTTCCTTGAACCTTTCTGAACAACTTTCTCGGTGACAGTTTTCGCTTGCTTAAAATTCGCTCGACTCCCGAAACGCTAGAAGTTGTTTGTGCACGAATTATGCACCGTCTTGGAAAAATATTATTAACAATTTTTAAATAAACATTCTGAACTTTTGCTGACGCCATCGGTCGCAGAACATAACAATGCATATTTCTTCTAAGTTTTATTATAAAATATCAAAAACCTGCCATTTTGTGGCGAGTTAAAGTGAAAAAAATCAAGATATTTTGATCAAAGAAAAAAAAAACAGTTTTTCGTGAATAATTCGAAAAATAAAAGAGCTAAAACTTTTTTCATGAGAAGAAAACGATGCGAAATTAAATTTTCACTCAGGATATATATTTCAAAAATTGAAATTGAATACTTTAGTCTCAAGTGCTCAGGGGCCTCCCCACTCCAGCAAAATAATTCTATATCTCCTTCTTGCATCCGGCGCCTCAATTATTACGTGTAAGATCATATACTTAAATTTTGAGGTGTAAAATACTTAGGAGACATCCGATGAATAGAATTTAAGAAAACAGACTGGAACAGCAAGCAGCTTGCAATAAAAAAGGTTTTAATTCTTTAAAGAAGCTCAATCCTCGAAAGCATATTTGGCAATCGAAAACTGTCTAGGAAAAGCTTCCTTATTTTTCAGGAAATTCGATACATCTTTACTTCTATATCAACTATTTTACACCTTAATTGCACAGAAAGCAATTTATTTACAATAAACTTAGTGTCAAATAGAGTGCAATAAAAATGTATCAACTTTGAACGGCTCTAATTGCGGTAATATTACAGCTAGAGCAAAGTTTTTTTTTGGTTTTTTTAGATAATTTAACCTGTTTTCATTTATAATAAATCGATTTTCATGTAAAATCCACAGAGAAAAAGTTATTTCACAAAAACTAAAGTTTTCGAAAAAAACTTCACTGAAAAATCATCTCTACAGGCCATATATTGAAAAACCTTTTATTCACCACTTTACGCACTATCTTGAAACTATCAAACACAATTAAGACATTATTTGCCGTTCATCGGGTCGCCTAAGTTATCTTTTGCAACATCCACCTCTAAATATGTACTTTTTATGATTCTAAGTTGTGTCTAAAGGACCTTATTTCAGCAGACTGTGTGTACACGATTTTCGCACATGCGCAGTTTGCAGATGAGTTACTTCAGGCACGGCTGAAAAAGTTGCGCATGCACAATTTCGAAATGAGGTACTTCACATACAGGTTGGGTGGGGGCTAGAATCATTGAGGAGTGACGTCATCTTTGATTATTTTGAAGGAGCCTTTAGTCAGTTTCAATGTGACAGGCTATTTCGGAGCAGTCTTTAGCGTGCAACATCTGAGGTGGTTGTTGCAAAAAAAGAGTGTGATACACGATCATACAAGTAATCGCTACATTTGTCATTGTAGTATTACCCTTCAGCTCTTCACACTCGTCTTCGTTATGGCACCTACTTTGCTCGTGCGCTAACCTAAGGCTCGTATTTCGTGCCTCCGGCTCATGTTGCAAACTTCACGTTCGATGCAATCACCTGTTTTACCCACTTGCTTCACCAATAGTTATTTTTAAACTGAGAACTAAAATGTCATGTATAATACCGACAATTTCTACCACGAAAACTAAAAACAGCGTGGATTTAATAGGCGTTTTCAATAATAAGAATTCTTGATCAAGAAACAGTCAACATTCCTGGGACACAGTACGCACCACTGTCGATTTGATATTACTGAACCATAACGACTTTTATTCTCTAATTTTAAACGTAATTATAATATGATGTATTCATAATAATTCGACCGATCGCTCTTGATAGAACACATCAATATGCTGACGTATGTGGAATACGTAATGATATTCTCCAAGTTCGATACATGTCATGCAATCCTTAGATAAGATTATAACGATTCGCATTGCGTGATTATGGCGTTTTTGATCAATAATAATTTCCAGGCTGCAAACGACCTGATAAACACCCTTACGTATCCAATTCGCACATCGTAAGAACCTATATGAAGACTTAAGGAAATATCCTGTTACTGATATTATATTCCGCTAAAGACTTTAAGTCTCTCACTACAAACATACTTAGGATATTAGGCATCCGGCACAAATCGACAGACCGCTCTTAATAGAACCCATTAATATGCCAAAATTTGGGGAATTGGTATTGACATTTTGTAATTTCAATACGCCCCTCAAAATAGAAGGATATCCCGGCGAGCTAATAGGATATCCCAAAGTGGTCTTCTCGATACCCTATGGATATCTCAGGAATAGCCAAATTTCCGACACGTGGAATATAATTTTAGCAGTATATCGTAATATCCTGTTGATAATTCTTCGAAACCTGGAAAGATAATAATTATCTAAACAGAAAATTTTGTATAAAATTCTTTTGGATTTTATAAATACGATAACTTTTCCTTTATCAGGTTCCTAGGAAATTTTTTTATTTGGTTTCAACATCTTGTTACGGATTGCTTCTTGAAGACTGATAATTTTCAAAAATGTTGGTCTCGCAACGTTTTCCGTTTACATAATTTAAGTTATAAAACACTTTTCAATCTGAACTAGAAAATTATGCAATGGTTAATTTGATTAAAGGACTTAAACCAGAATTAGAAATGGGAATAAAAACAGCAGACACTTTTTTGCAACTTGTGACTAAAGCCATTGAAATAGAAAAGAGATTAGCAACGAACAAATATATTGGACAAGAATCGCGCCTTACTCTGTATTCAGGAGAATCTCTTAAATAAAATAAAAAAGTGAACTTCACAAAAGAGGAAAATGCACAATGTCAGTTTCGCGAAAAATCAGATGATATAGCATCAGTATGCCGTACTCTTGCAAGACAATTATGAAACCCTCAAAATAGTCTATTCAATCGAACAAATGACTTTCAGACGCAATATTCTAAAAATTATTCAAAACCTCATTCTGGTAATAACAATAACCAAAAACAATTTTTTCCGAATAACTCTCAAATTCAGAGACAATTTTTTCAAAATAAAATTCAAAATCAAAGACAATTTTTTCCGAATAACTCTCAAAATCAAAGACCATTTTTTCCTCATTATTCTCAAAATTAAAGACACTATTTCCCTAATTATTCTCGAAACTATACTAATAATCGATTCCAACCACAAGACAATTATTCAGATAACAAACCTCGATATGAGCCTTGGGGAACTTAATATAAATGCAACCAAGACAGACCCTAGTGGCGAGGACAGGCGTCTAGCCAACAATGAAATAGATATGACTCTTGAAACGACCCTCATCACTTTAATACATAATATTGCAAATAAATGAGTCATGCAATTAATGATTACCGTAAAATACAACATAATAATCAATATCAAAAACGACCTCGATAATCAAATCTTTCACAGCAAATAAATCCAAGAAACTCCTACTCCCTTCCCAGACCGGTTACTCAGAAGAAGCCCTGAAGCAAAAATAAAATGCATCCGATTCTAATTTTTAAAATATGAAGGAACAAAAACAGCAAAAATAAACCTAAGCGTTACTAATAAAATTCTGTCAAATTGACAGAAATTAACGAACAACTATTGTACACTCTCGGTCGAATAAGAATAAATCCTTTTTAGTTTTTTAACAATTTTCAATATAATTTCGAATGAAGTAACAGTTGAACACGACGGAGTTTTAGGAAGTGAATATTTTCGCAAAAACAACTCAAAAATAAATTAGGCAGAAAAACAATTAGCAATCAAATGAAAAACACTGTCCATTTGACTCTTCAGAAAAAATCACGATTCCGCTTAGAACAATTTCTGATTTTTATATACAAGTTAAAAACAATGACAAAGAAAAAGGTTACATTCCCGAAATTTTGCCTAAAGACAGCGGTATATATTTAGGAACCCCAATAGTTAAAAATAACAACGGTAAAGCACATTGATACCTGAATATAAAAGAATTATCACGCCTTGAACATTCAAATGAAGAAAAATATGCTGATGTAGAAAAACTCATTGAAGAAAACACAGACCGATTCCATATACCAGAATAAGTACTACAAGCCACAAATGTATTACAACACAGCATTACAACCACAGGCGAAATACCATTTTTTCGCGAATATACAGACTCCTTCATGTCCAAAAAGAAGAAATTCAAGAACAAGTTGCAGAATTAATTAAGACAAAAATAATAAAGCCATCACAATCCCCATATAATAAACGAGTATTTCCTGTCACGAGGAAAGCTGTGACAGGGTAAAAATTGACACACCTGTCACTTCAATTTTGAATTCCGGATTCAGGGGTTTTAGAAATAGACTTTTTTTTTGTTCTTTTTTTTTTTCGTACAAGGTTAAAAACAATTCCACGGACCAAGAGCGGAAGTCACCTCGGCCGAGAGCGTTCGTCGAATGTTTAGTTCAATTATTTTATTTTTCGTTATTTGTATGCTTCCATGTTAAATAACCTCCACCTGTCAAATCCGAGACCAATAACAACACTATGGTAACCACAGATGGATCGTCAACCGAAAGTCACCAGAAGTCACTAACGAGCCCTGCATAAAGTACCTATCATTAACCATGTTAGATAAAGAATCAGATACCAACCACGGTCCGACCTCTCCATTTCCGATCTTGAAGCAAGATGGCGAGCTCCATCATCCTTACTTGGTTCCACTTCCGGTCGCCATCTGTGGAAATTCCCCCTCTTGTCATGTCTCCGGGATACGAGTTATGGCTTATTGGCAACACCATGGCAACCAGGGTTGGCCATTGTTACGTAAAGTGAAGGCCAGGATTGTGGGATGATACTCTACCGGCCCGATACCATCACCTCGGTACCGGTTGCTAAGCAGAAATACACTAGGTCAACGGGATGTCCGCACGGAACCACCATCACTATCGTGCAAACATCACGCACTCTGCCCGAACACCTAATTGTCACCACATTGTCACCAGCATATCTACTAGATTGGTCGGAAACTGTAGAGAGAGAGAGAGTGGTCTGATTGTTTTTGGGATGGATTATCAACAACGACTCAACGACGGAGAATCGCCAGGGGTAGAACATTGCCGAGAGAACTCACACCGTATAAGACTGTAAACTCGGTAAATCTACGTATTGTACACGGAACCTAAGGCTTAGCCAGGGACGGGTCTTCACGGAGCCTTCCATTATATGTGAGTCGCTCCTAAGATTAATGGAATGCTCCGCGGAACCAAGCCTCATAACTTTAGGAATGTACCTTGCAATGTGTGCGCATGCGCGCCGAGGTCAGGCCGACGTTAGGTCGATTTATACCTGCAGGGTACAAAATAGCAGATAGGAACCTTTGTATATAATTATATTAAGCCTGATTCGATTTTTAAATTGCAACGCATTTTGAACTTCGCATCACAAGCGAACCTCGGTAAATTTACCAAGATTCGTGAAACTTTCACATCGTCAAAGTTTCACGAAGCAACACTATCTATGTTAATTCCGGAACATTATATGCCGATTCAAGTGTTGTACATGCATATTATGGTATAAGGTAGATTTAGGTACCTTTAGTTATTTCTGCCACGCGCGATGTCCCGTTCACAATATTAATTATGAACTCTCCCGCCAAGCTAAGTTCGAAAACTTTCCAAGATTCATCTAGGTCTAGAGTAAGGATGTTATGTTAGTCACGTCATTTGTATTTGGTTTTGGAAAATAGTTTAAGAGTGTCTTTATACCGTATTCTCCGAATTCCGCTATTTGTGTTCGCGTCAGATGTCGAGTCAGTGTTAGATTCGCGGTTAGATCGAAATCGATGGAGGTTGATTAAAGAAAAAGAAAATGGCGTACGGGAGTTTCTACCTCGGCCACGTGGCCGGAAATTAGATAATTTCAGAGTAGGCCGTAGTATTTAATTCTCGGGTAGCGATTTCATGTCATGATTATGTTTAAATTTTTATTTGCTGTAAAAATAAATCTACTTAATTTCCGATACTAATTAATATGAAAAATTATACGTCTCTAATTTCCCAATCGCTGTCGTTGTGATTTCAAGAACCACCCCGAGATTCCTTGCTCTTCCAGTTTTTTTTTTATTTAAAATTCTGCCGGGTCAAAATTTTCTCTATCTCGCTATAGGGTCCTGGCTGGCGCCCAAAAATTTACCAATAAGCCATATAGGTATACCCGTGCATATACGTATATGGTTATGTATATGCATGTGTATACTACGGTACAAACAACCCGCGATTCGACGGGTGGCCTTAAACCATCCCTCGCAATGGCGCCCAACGTTTTGAGGGTTTCCGCATTCTAAGCAAATGTGGACAACAGCCTTTTTCTACTTTTTCGATTTTTTTGTTAGGACTTGCGCACTGATTCGACTCCATTTTTTTTTAGGTCTGATTATGAAACCGCATTTCACCCCTTTGCCATGGCCTTCCGATTTTTGGGTGGGGGGGATCTGAATCTGATTAATTAACTGGGTATTTAATTGAATTAATTAATTATTTAAATTGATTTGGTTAAAAAAAAAAAAAAATTTGGATTCTGAACCAGGGAAAATTTCATTCTGATTTAATTTTAATTGGTTTATGAGGTGTATAATTGAATTTCAATCGAAAATTGAACTGAAATTTGAGTTAGGTTTAATTTGAATCGACCATTTAAAGCGAGTATCTAAATGAAAATTTGAGTTGATTACAATGGAACCTGAAGATTTTAATTAATAACAATGGTATTTCCGAAATTTCGTGAGTGAATTTCGAGCATAATTTGAATTCTGATTCGGGATTTGAATTAAAATGTTAAATTTTGAATTTAAATAATTTGAACTAATGAATCTGATCACAAATTCAGAATTTGGATTCTAAGATGGGAATTTTGGTTTAAATTAAGGTATTTATATTCTATTATTATATTTTATATTACATATATATATTATATATGTTCTAAATTTTCGATTTCCCATGACACGTGTACCCCCTACCCCTCGGGCCGCTAGGAGCGCCTGATTGATTTCTGAGATTTTGTTAGCTTATCTTGTGGCAGCCTAGAGCGCCCTGAACCCTACTGGTATTTCAATACCTACTGTCAATTTGATGTTGATTTATTTTCCGATATATTCATTGATTGATTTTGATTGATTTATTCGACCACTGCAGGCTATTAGTTCATTTTTATTTTTTTTTATTTTCGAATAATTTGTATGTATTGATGATTTCTTTAAACTGTGTATTCTATTCGTGATTTACTTCATCTAATTGATATATTGTGACAATTCTACCATCAATCTCCGACCTTGCCCGTCACCTGGCACAGCACCTTGTCCGTCACCTGCGGTAACGGCTCAACCCCCCCCCCCCCTTGCCGTCTAAAACTTTAATTATCGATTGGATATATCATTACGCTACCTAGATTTCTGAAGGATTTCGAATGCTTTTCCCAATTTTCAATCGAGCGAGAAATTTAAAAATGGCGTTTTTGGACTCGGCAGTTGACGCACACACGTTTCGGGAACTGAAACATTTGATCAACGATTTAAACGACGATGAGCTTTCTGAAGCTTTGGAGTCCCTATAATTGGAGACATCCGGTACGCTTAGGGAAAGATGTTCGCGATTAAGGAAGGGGGTTAAACTTCACAAAGGGATGTCGACCCGTGCGTCGGACGTCACTTCCATGACAACTGAGGCTACCGACTTTGATAATGACGATTTGAATACTGACGCGGAGGCGACCTCGGTGGACATAACGAGTCCGGTGACCTTGGTGGTGGAAAGCATCGTTACGACTACTTGTACCACCACGTAGGCCACAGGGGTAGTGGATTCTTTGAAGCCCTTGGAGATCACGGCAACCACTCAGTCGTTTGTCACGGTTATGACACCCCGCGAAAGGCAAGCGATCAGGTAAACTCGTATCAACCCCGGGAATGTAGGACTTTCTTTTAATTACGCGAACTTTTAAGGATTACCGGGTTCCTTCCCGCTCACTGATCGCTCTACTCTCCCGATAAACGTCGACTTTCCGATACCTGATGCCTTCAGGTTTCCGGAAGATGTCAGAAAGAGTACACCAAGTTTATCGAGTGTACCACGCAACACTCTCACGGCAGAGATACGCAGAGATAGCTTAGACTTACCTGCAATCACCCCTTTTAGTTCCCTGAATCTACCGAGCGTTCCCCAAGACACCCCTACGGAAAATAATCGCAGAGACACTGTGAACTTACCAAGCGCGACCCGATATAGTTCCTTGAACTTAACTGGTGTTCCTCATAGCACCTTGAACTCCCGTTCAATTCAGTCGAATCGGAACTCGCTTCATCGGCCAAGAGTCTCGGTCACTCAGTCGGTACGTCACCGAGTACAAACCAGCAACGTCCCAAGATTTACGCCCCAACGGAACGTCCTGACCGAAACGATCAGAATTGATGACTCATCGGATTCCGAAAATGTGGTGGACCGTAATAGGACTAGGGTCAACGCGCAATTCGAGGGGAACCTCCCACGCTATCGAGCCAGGAATGACAACTCAGTAAACCCAGAGTACGGTCGACGGGGTAGTCATTTCAATGTGCGCGGTAGAGATTCGATGGGCTCGGGACTTCCGAGAGGACGTAACCTAGAACTCGACGACGAGTTCAATCGCGATAGCGCCAACTATGATAGGCTAGTCAGCGTTACCCCCTCACCGCGCTGCAACAACAGCTCCCGAGACCTCGGGAAGATTATCCTTAATTGGAAGATAACATTCGATGAGAGCGGAAAAACTAGCGCCGAGGACTTCCTAACTAGAATCGAGGACCGTACTAGACTGACTAAGGTCTCCGATGAAGAACTCTTGGTGGCCATGCCGGTCTTGTTAGAGGGTATTGCCTTCAAGTGGTTTAAAAACCATGAATTGAAGTTCGCAAATTGGGCTCAATTCAAAAAGGCTTTCAGACACCGTTTTGGAGACGACGATTTCGAGAGGCGCGTAGGGAACAAATTTACTCTAGGACTCAAGGGAAAACAGAACGTATAGACGATTACCTGACGAATCTCGAAGGCTTAATAAACCTGCTAGAAAACGATATGCCGACGGTAAAGCAGTTGGATTGGGCTCATAGGGGACTGAGGCCGGAATTTCACAGGGTGATCCGCCGCTCCCACTACCGGACTTTTGATGAACTTTCGCGGCTTGGTAGAGGCTGGGAGAAAGAGTGGGCTGCCATCAAGGAATACAAGCCGCCCCCTAACCCTGAGAATTCGTTCCTCCAAGAATTCGCGTACCGCGACCTAATGGCGCAAAAGCCGTCAAAGAATACTTCTTCAGCGATTATGGAAGAGGAGTCAGTTTCCTCCGTCCAAATGTCTGAAAAAGTCCCTCAGACCAAGAGTAAGCCTCCCAATGGTAATGGTCAGAATAGAAACATTAGGAAGGGCGGGAGTAGTGGTAACGGTACTGGAAATGGAGCTCGACTACGCCCGCTGCTTCCAACTCACAAACAAATTCCCGAGGTAATGGATCCGGTGCGTCAGACGAGGTAACGTGCTTCCGGTGTAGGCAGGTGGGGCACTATCAAAAAGGCTGTGTCCAGCCGCGAAAATTGGTTTGTTTCGCCTGTAAAAAGGAGGGCTTCACCCTTAAGACTTGTCCGGATTGTTCGGGAAACGAAAAAGGGAAGCAGTAGGACCGGTCCCCACTGCCTCTCAAAATAAGGAGACCGTCAAACCTGAATCAGACGTCTCTGAGCCTAAGGTAACTACTGTTTTGGCCTTAAATGATTCCTGCCATTATAAGGGTGTTGGTGTCCCACCAGTCGATTTGTTTTTCGCGGCCACGTCTCCTACCGAGGCTTCAACTTCCTTTGTTATTGAAGCTCTTGTGCATGGGGAGGATGGTGGTTCGCCGCTTGCTGTGGGTACCTTTTCTGATTTGAAACAGGAAGCGGCGAACAGCACCATTGTGTCTACCGAACATTCTGGCTTAAAAGATAGATCTTCATCTCTTTCGGGTCGCCTTATTAGAGATATTAAGCAGGAACGTAAGGCATCAGACCTTGATGAAATAGTGACCGATGAAGGGTATACACCAAATTTTTCCGAACTTGATCAGATCGCTGGGATATTACAGACCGAGTTGGTGCGCAGTAGAGTGCACTTTAAGATCTCTATCGACACCTTCACGGTCGATGCCTTGTACGTTTCTGGATCAACTAGGACACTCATTCGTGGTGATTTAGTCCCGAAGATCCTGGACGCCCTGGGCAAAGATTTAGACAGCTCTAGAAAATCTGCAATGATATTAGCCAACGGTTCCAGAGACGAGATCTTAGGTGTGGTTGAGCTGCCCTTGACTATCGACGGGATTACTAAGGTATGCGAAGTCAGGGTAGCCACCAATTTGGATACCGAGTTTGTCTTAGGTCTAGACGCGCAATCCGATTTTGACATGGTTTTTTCGGCGCGTTCTAAGGAGATTTGGATGCCAGGTACGGACGGTCAGGTCTACCCACTCGATACGTGGGTAACCACAGATGAAAACTGTAGCGGCATCTTAGATTTGTCGAGCGACCAGGGCCAGGAACTACAGTAGTTAATTAAAAGAAAAATAGTCCCAAAAAGGGAGGGCCAACTAAACGCTACACACTTGGTAAAGCATCACATAGATATACAGGGCCATGCACCTATTAGGGAAAGGTACAATTTACAAAAAGGTATAATTTCTCCTAAGGTGCAGGAGGCCATGTACGCAGAAGTGGATAGGATGCTTGCCGAAGGCGTGATAAAGGAGTCCTCTAGTGAATGTTCGGCCCCTATAGTAATGGCTAAGAAAGGTGACGGGGGTTACCGGCTTTGTCTTGATTTTAGAAAGTTAAATTCGATATCAAAGAGAGACGCCTATCCTTTACCGTACATGTCGGACATATTGAGGCAGCTTCGTGCGGCAAGATTATTTTAAAGATCGATCTTAGCACGGCATTCAACCAGATTCCTTTGGATGAGTCCTGTCAGGAAAATACGGCATTTGTGGTTCCTGGCAGGGGGCTCACTCAGTTTTCCCGGATGCCATTCGGACTGACGGGGGCTCCGGCCACCTTTCAGAGATTAATCGACAAGATTATCACTCCCGAAATGAGACCTAACGCGTTCTCCTATCTTGACGACATCATTGTAGTCACTGAGACATTTGAGGATTGAGGCCAGACCCAGGTAAGATAGCTCCCATCCTCACGTATCCAGCCCCCCGCACTGTCAAACAGCTTCGTAGATTCATGGGGTTAGCATCTTGGTACAGGCGATTCATTCCCGAGTTTGCCAAGGTGGCCGAGCCACTTACTAGGCTGTTTAAGCTGGACGTGAAGTGGCATTGGGTAGACGAACAGCAGGAAGCCTTCGATTGGTTGAAGGAGGCACTAACTTCTGCACCTATCTTGGCTTATCCTTCGTTTGAGGACATAGAGGAGAATCCCTTCCACCTCCAAACGGACGTTAGCGCCACAGGTCTAGGCATGGTGTTGACTCAGGTCCAGGATGGTCAGGAGAAAGTAATCGCTTTCGCGAGTCGCACCTTGTCCGCTGCCGACCGCAATTATACAGTTACCGAGCGTGAGTGCCTCGCGGTCGTTTCCGGTATTAGAAAGTTTCGGGAGTACCTGCAGGGTTTCCATTTTAAGGTGATCACCGACCACAGCAGTTTGAAATGGTTGCGTAGCTTGAAAAACCCTACCGGTAGACTCGCAAGATGGTCCCTTGAACTTCTCGAGTACGACTTCGAGATAATTCACCGCAAGGGAACCCTACATCGTGTACCGGACGCCTTCTCCAGGATGTCCGAGGAAGACGAGTTACCGATTTCGTCGGCTGCAGAGCAGGTCGACGTCCGGTTTGAAGATTCAACTGACCCCTGGTACAACAACCGACTGCAGTTAGTAGCGGAGAGACCTGTATTGTTCTCCGACTGGAAGGTCGAAAACGGTAAGTTATACCGGCATAGGCCAAATGAGATTACCGACCAATTGATTCCGGACCTCGAAGCATGGAAGTTAGTGGTCCCAGAAGAGTTTAGGGCTAAAGTGTTGGAGGAGGCACATTCGGAACCACAATCCGGACATTTGGGAAGGGACAAGACATATGCGCGAGCGGCTCTTAGGTATTATTGGCCGGGGATGTATTCCGACGTTGCACATTTTGTTCAGAGATGTGATCCTTGCCAGAGGTGTAAGGTGGAACAGGCCCGCCCGGCCGGCATGATGGGTCAGCGCGTCGTCGAGCGGCCCTGGGCAGTGGTAGCCGCCGATGTCATGGGTCCCTTCCCCCGAAGTACTGCCGGTTATAAGTACATCCTAGTTTTTTAGGACCTCTTCACCAAATGGTTAGAGATACTGCCGATCAGAACGGCTAACGGTTCTACCATCAAGAAGGCCTTCGAAGATTTCATCGTATCGCGTTGGGGGACTCCTGAGGTGATACACACCGATAATGGTATCGAGTTCGCCAATAGGCTCATGGAACAGATGTGTAAGACCATTGGGGTCATCCACACCACAAATCCGGTTTACCACCCACAGGCAAACCCTACCGAACGCGTCAACCGCATTTTGAAAACGATGATTGTAGCTTTCTTCCACAAGAATCATAAGGAGTGGGACGCCCACCTGCCTGAGTTCCGATTCGCGTATAACACAGCCTCGCATGGCACGCTGAAAGTCTCACCGGCTTTCCTAAATTTCGGACGTAATATCCTTCCCTACTGGTCTTTGAGGAGTGATCTAGAGAGGGGATCTAAACGCGCTAGTCCAGATCCCGAGAAATGGCTAGAACGCGTTAAGCGATTGGACCACCTTAGGGATCTGATCTGCCGAAATCTGGAGCGCGCATATGTATCGCAAGCAAGATACTATGACGAGAGCAAGCGTGCTCGTTCTTTTCGGGTGGGTGACCTTGTCTTCAAGCGTCAGCGCGTCTTATCTAAAAAGGAAGACAACCTTGCAGCTAACTTATGTGATAAATTTAACGGGCCTTATAAAATTAAGCGCAGGTTGTCTCCCGTCGTTTACATTTTGATTACCGAGAAAGGAAAGTACGCGGGTAAGAAGCACATTCGGCACCTCAAGCCTTATGTACAGGATACACCACATGTGACCAATGACCAGTAAGTAAACAATAGTTATAGGATATATTTTTTTTTATTTCAGACTATCGAACTAAAGAATAAAGGTTCCTCAACGCGCGCCAGGTCAGCCCGGGCAGCGGAATTGGCGCCGAGTACCAGCGGAACGGAGGGGACCACCAGGAAAAGCCGGTCTAAGGAGATCAGGTGGACCCGGCGGGAGGGTTACCGCACGCCCTCGCCCACCTGCCAGCAATAAAGAAATGTTGGGTGAGACGAGGTGGATGAGGGTACTAGGGTACAACAACCTCACGCGCCAGGGGTGGTTGAAGATGGGCGCCCCGAAGCCGAGGGCTTATCGGGGGCCCACACATAAGAACTGTTGGGCTTGTGGGCAAGCGGGGCACCTGCGGGGCCAATGCCCGGATCCTGCTGGTTCCACGCCCGTCTGTTTCGGGTGCGGGGAGCCGGGCGTGAGGAAGCCCTCATGCCCAAATTGCGGCCCGCTATATGCTTCGGATAAGGTACTCAGCGGCGAGTGGAGGCGCCGTCCTGGCCAGCCCATCTTCGACAAGGGTCCAGGATTGGTGGAGCAACAGGCCCGTATTCACGAAGCGGCTCATCGGAACGGTCTGGCCGCATCCCGGCGACATTAATTACCGGGCCAAACATTCAGCCTTAACTTTAGGATTACTTTATCGTGAATTCAGCAATGTTCTACGATTCTTGTCCAGCCTCGTGTTTCGATTAAAGTACAGGGTGTCTTGTGAGTAAATTAGAAGAATTCCGATCTCGCCATGGTCGGAATAAACTGCTACTGTTTTGTTAGCCTAGTTTCAACATAAGAGTAGGTTTACTATTATTTTCTTATTATTACTTTATGTATAATCGCTAAGCGGAAAAGTAGGTTTATGGAAATGTGACTTGTGTACGTCGGCGCAAGAAAAATTATCTTTTTCAGTTAATCTCAAGTTTCTATACAAGCTCATTATTTTTTTTCCATTATTATTGTTATTATTGCCATAAGTTGCAAGCTACGTTCTTTTACTTTTCAGTATTGATTCACTCGTTGAGAATCAAAAATGTTATTTTTATTATATGTCAGATATTGATCTATTTAATTAATCGCTGTAGACCGATTCGAGGTCGACCTATCATGATTAATGCTAATGAATCACGAGGATCGAAAGAACAACTTGTCGAATATTCAATTCATAAAAGTCCGAGAAATAAGAGAAAAAGGAGGGGAGGTTGAGGGAAAATGAGAGATAAATCAGAATAAGTTTTATTTTTGTATTTTCCTACATGAATGTCAGGGACGCGCGTCATATAATTACTTGAAGTAAAGGCAAAAATAATTTTGGAAAGAGAAAAATATCCTATTCTGCGAATGCCATAATGCAGGGGCGAAATAATTAATTGGAATTTAGCCAGTTCACACTTCAAAGTGCAAATTGTAAGCTGTAAGAAAACGAAGAAAACAATTCTGAAAACGTTTGAAATTCATTAAATCGCTTTCCCTGTTATATGATATTCATATTATAAGCATGCAGAGGCGAAAGTAATGAGAAACGGTGTGCGGATTTTTGGCCGATCTAATTGCGACCTAGACATACTTTGTGTTCTTCTTTACCTCCCAATAAAGAATCTTGTTTGTAATTATACAATGTGTATCTCAACACCTTATTTAACCTACCCTTAATTTAAGCTCTGAACGGATACGAGACCATGTCGGGCGAGGAGGACCCGTGTTACAGAAGAAAAATTAAGGTAATGGATTCACAACCTTCCTGGTCGTGTATCAGGCCCTGAACTATCCCGGGTCATCAGTACGACTCAGCCTCAGCTCAACATCCCCTAACCACCCCTACGCTTTGAAATCACCTTGTCCCGCCTTCTACTTAGTTCTACTTTTTATTTTGGTTATGGCTTACGATCTTGCTGACCGTTATCATTTCTTTTAGGCTTATGATTTCGCTAATTATCGTTTTATATTACGGCTTATGATTTTGCTAAAACAATTTTATTAATTACTTTTTCTTTGGTTGTGGCTTATGATTTTTGTTTTTGCTTATTTTGATATTTGAGAAATGAGGAGCGCTCTTAGAGGGGTCAAGCGGGGCTCTTGGTCCTGTGGGAGATCGTAAGGGTCGTCGTCGCTTGCCGAGTTATTAAAGGAGAACCTCGAGCTCCCGTTAAAGCAGGGTTCTTTTTGTTTTGTTTTTTTTCCTACAAGGTTAAAAACAATTTCACCGTCTAAGAGCAGAAGTCACCTCGGCCGAGAGCGTTCGTCGAATGTTTAGTTCAATTATTTTATTTTTCCTTATTTGTATGCTTCCATGTTAAATAACCTCCACCTGTCAAATCCGAGACCAATAACAACACTACGGTAACCAGAGATGGATCGTCAACCGAAAGTCACCAGAAGTCACTAACGAGCCCTGCATAAAGTACCTATCATTAACCATGTTAGATAAAGAATCAGATACCAACCATGGTCCGACCTCTCCATTTCCGATCTTGAAGCAAGATGGCGAGCACCATGATCCTTACTTGGTTCCACTTCCGGTTGCCATCTGTGAAAATGCCCCCTCTTGTCATGTCTCCGGGGTACGAGTTATGGCTTATTGGCAACACCATGGCAACCAGGGTTGGCCATTGTTACATAAAGTGAAGGCCAGGATTGTGGGATGATACTCTACCGGCCCGATACCATCACCTCGGTACCGGTTGCTAAGTAGAAATACACTAGGTCAACGGGATGTCCGCACGGAACCACCATCACT